>JBAMJV010002911.1:22500-52153 GCA_037951105.1 Echinarachnius parma | reverse complement strand
ACCACTACTGAGCACCATATCGGGATATTGTTGCTACAGTTTGTGCCGATGAGTTGCGAGTTGGTGTCTTTGTCGTAACGTCGTAGAACTTGATGTTAACAAAATACAGTAAATACAGTAAATTGTCATAATGTTTCAAAAACCAAAACCTGCGCAATTAAAGGGAAAGGTGAGTTTTGTTATAGAGGGCGCTACACAAAATAATTTTGTTGTGAGATAATGAAAAACTGAGTGTAAAATTCTAAAGAGCAAACAATTTTAATGACAGTATAAACTTTATTTGATCAAAGTCGGTTCAGAAATGCCTGAAATATCCATAAACATAACCATTTGTAATAAATGTGGGGGCCCCCAATTATTAGATCATTTTGAACCAGCCGTTAAAAAAATTAATAAATGCTACCTCTTTTCAAAAATTTGCAAAAGAGGTTTTAAATAGTTGTTGATTATCTCTCTATCTAATCACTATTTCAACAAAACATCAAATGCACAATATTTTATTTTAAATGGTTGGAACCGAGGGGTGTTTAGAATGCGCCCTCTTGAGTTTTAACAGCTCTTTTTGAAAGATAACAGGCTTTTTACTTAGTCATTTGTAATTTTGTATTTTTTTCTAGTTATAACTATTAGTTTGTAATGTAATGGTGCAGGTTTTTGTTACTAAAATTCAGTTTGACCAAAACTGTACTCTCTTTACCAGAACTCAACTATCCCTTTAATAACGGATTTACATTTTTTATATCGAGCATACTAATTACATTATATATCCGATACTGGCGGAACATCTGGTTTTTGGTTGATGATGGCCTGTAAATCCGAATTTGAATGATTGCGTACACATGTCGGTATGTCGCCAAGGCTCGGGAGCTTCAATTGAAGTTCCTTGATGTAACTAGTAACCATGACCACCATATTGGGGTTATCGCTGCAACAATGTGTGCCGGGGGTTGCGAGCTGGTGCCCTTACTTTCGTAGGCCTTGATATTAACCAACAAAGCACAGCAAGATCTTGTTTGAAAGTAGTTTATGTAGTGTTGTAGATACCACTCCTCACATGTCTGACCAGGATAACAGAGGAAGGGATTCAAAAAACTACTAGAAAGCCTCAATCCAAATAGAGCTTCAGGGCCTGATGACATCTCAGGTATGGTACTTAAAAACTGTTCCGGTAGCATAGCACCAATCCTGAAAAAGCTGTTTCAGCAGTCAATTTCGACAGGTACACTACCCATGGAATGGCTAAAAGCAAACATCACACACATCTATACAAAAAAGACGACAAAACTCAATCAAATAACTATAGACCGGTCTCCCTCACATCAGTCATCTGTAAATTACTGGAACACATCATTCACGGACACATCATGAAGCATTTTGAAAAACACAACATCTTAGCAGATCAACATCACGGGTTTCGAAAAGGAAGGTCTTGCGAGACGCAGCTGTCCGCCCTGGTCGATGATGTACATAAGATCTTGGACAACAGAAGCCAGGTTAGATAAATAATTGGTTTTATTCAACATTAAAAATACATAAAACGCGTCAATAGTCACATGACTAAACTTGAGGCGCTAACAAAATCGAATATAGAGACATATACAATTTATTTAATTCAAACTATATAAAAGAAATTCAACAACGTATTAAACAGAATAAAATATATAACTTAAAAATACTACATGCAGGGATACGATAACAAGCACATACACATACCCGATCACACGTACACACACACACACACACACACACACACACACACACACGCACACACACGCACACACACGCACACACACGCACACACACGCACACACACACGCACACACACGCACACGCACACAAACGCACATAAACACACACACACACACACACACACACACACATGTACGCACAAAATAAAGAATTCACGCCAATGCACAAGTACACCTCGCCTCAAAACAATCATCCGTTCAGCGAAACAAACCAAGACAAATCCCACTCATCGCTCACGCATGCGTACAAGCAGACTATAGACCATGCGTCTTTGGTACAAGCCAAAATTACACAAACATTGTACACATTTGCGTATTAGCACACCAATCAGAATCACTCATGCAGTATACATACACTATCATACACACGTACACGTATTACACATTGGTGTACAAACACAAACATTGACACAGTTAACAACAGGCGCAATGCACATCGTTTATGGAGCAGTCACACGGGGCTTGCGACGACCTGCAACAGATTGCGATTGGTCACGTGCGCATATGAAAGGCGGATAGTGTCAAAGTCTGTAATACATCACCGCGTTGTACAAACTCACTGCAGCTATACAATGAACACTCACAAAATGTTTCGCAATTCAAGGATGAGCGTTAATATCTCTCTGCTCTTATATTGATATGGTGTATATGATGCACAAATTATGGAATAATACTAATAATACTAATAATTATAATAGTAATAATGATAATAATAACAATAATATATAATAATAATTAATAATAATTGTAGTTCGTATTTATATCGCGCCGAATAGCCTCTAAGCGTCAGACCCGCGCATTTACCAATTACCTTGTACACATCCTCTACTCCCCGGGGAGCATACTAGCGGTGGGCAACCCTATTGGTGCACCAAGCTTATATGAAATTAACCTGAGTATGCTAAGTATGGAGCCATAACAAAGAAAAATGTTGCAAAATATAAACATAGGACGGGGGTCGGGGTGCAAGCTTTTGGCTTTTAGCTCATACAAAGACCCAAAATGGTCCAAATATAAATTACCGCGGTAAACAAGTTAGAAAAACAACAAAAATAACAACTGTTATTTGAGCCCAAGAGCGCAAGAGCCGAGACCCCCCCCCCCCCCCCCCCCCCCCCTCCTTCGCTGTCATGTGGATGCCGATCCCAATCATGACAATACAAACCTGTCGGTTGAATACCTCCCTTTCAATGATGAGGGTGTGTAGGTGTGTATGAGAATAAAACACTTTTGATGAAAAGCAGAAATATCTGTATTCAGTATCTGGAGTATTCAGGATAAATCATTGTCTACCAAACCATGCATCGTTGCCATGGATACGATTTCAATAGGTCACCGCAATCACCGCATGCGACGAGACTTGCCTGAAGTATTCAGGATTAAAGGCATATATGCGTGGGTTATAAAGGGTAGTCAGCAAATTCCAACTCGACTCCACCGTAATCTCTCGAGGTAAACTCAAGATATATGTTGGATCGATCGAAGAGAGGTGCTTCGAAATATCTGAACAAAGCCTTCTTATGAAATTGCATGCAGCAAACAAATTTCTCACGCTGTCACCTAGCCATCAAACGGCGGCACTTTGAAGTCGGTTGCGGTTAAGCGTGTTACGTGATATTTTCGCTCGTAAACATCTCTGATGGATCTCTATTCGACTAGTACAAACATTCCGAACGCGACTATTTTTAATGCATTTTTGACTCGGGTATTCGGAAGTGGAACAGTTTGCGATCGCTACTTATAACTGAGCCAATGGGGATTACGTACCGTGCGTAAAAGTGCGCAAGATGGATCCACGCGTCTAATAACCCACGCATATATGCCTTTAAGTATTGTCTACCAAACCATGAATATTTGCCATGGATGCAGTTTCAATAGGTCAATAGGGTGAGATGAAGCCACCGCAATAACGCATCCCAAATACAGGCGTGCAAAAACACGTCTATTTTATTAATACAGCGTACCGGCTACGGTTTGACCCGTACCGTAGAACTCTCCGAGAAGGCACATTTTCAAACGACGATATCTCCTTTATTTTATCACTTTTTTGCGCTCTGTGTTTTGCAATATCATAGCAAATATCAGGAGTTACTGAATATTTAAAAATATTTAATTATACGAATCCTGTAAATAATTCAATTTCCACGTTAAAAATGTGTTTTTTTACAGAGATAAAAACTTTGAAAACAACTAGAATTTTGACACATAGTTTTATTTTTGAGCCCAAATGAAAGTCTAATGTATAGAATTGCAATTTATTCCTCTTTCCGAAAATATAAACATGGGGGTGTAATTGTTTTAATATGGGTTAGGATCCAGCAAAATCTAACCCAACTACAATGTCAAAAACACGACCGTTGAGAAGAGACGATATCCTGCTCTGTGATTGGTCAGTCAGCGGCTGAGAGGAATTACGTCATTCCCTTTGAACGGGATGGCTGCTAGCGAGCGCAAACATGTTGATAGTTATTTTGCGCTAGCAGAACACGCCACAGTCCGAAGGGAATGACGTAATTCCTCGTGGCCACTGACTGACCAATCACAGAGCAGGATATCGTCTCTTCTCAACGGTCGTGTTTTGATGAGTTTTTGACATTGTAGTTGGGTTAGATTTTGCTGGATCCTGACCCATATTAAAACAATTACACCCCCATGTTTATATTTTCGGAAAGAGGAATAAATTGCGATTCTATACGTTAGACTTTCATTTGGGCTAAAAAATAAAACTATGTGTCAAAATTCGAGTTGTTTTCAACGTTTTTATCTCTGTAAAAAAACACATATTTAACGTGGAAATTGAATTATTTACAGGATTCATATAATAAATATTCTTAAATATTCAGTAACTCCTGATATTTGCTATGATATTGCAAAAAACAGAGCGCAAAAAAGTGATAAAATAAAGGAGATATCGTCGTTTGAAAAAGTGCTTTCTCAGAGAGCTCTACGGTAAGGGTCAAACCGGAGTTGGTACGCTGTATTAATAAAATCCCCGCTTCAGTACAGGGCCGATCTTCCCCTGCTATTAGGCTGAACGGCAATCACCGCAATCACCGCATGCTCTTTCTCTCTCTCTTCTATTGTTTTGATCGCAACGGATTTTGAACATCGATATATACACACTGGATACAGCACGCTGAACAATGCCGAATGAGCGACGTTGAAGCCGCCGCAAGTAACTAAAAGTCCACCTAAGTGACCAAATACAAAAGGTGCTTCTATTCATTTCCGTAAATCGATTCACTCGAGCGAGCATGGTCTTTGTATTTGGAGTACTTTTGGAGTACTTTTTCACACTGTCGCTGGCTTAATGATGAGGGCGCTGTTGCTATATCCAGTATTTTTATATCGATGATTTTGAACCGACTTTTTGATTAACCTTGCGACGGGAACCTGCCGTCGCAAGAGAACACACGGCGCATGCGTTCCTCGTGACCAGTCGTGCTATTGTTCGATCGACAAACCAAAACCAGGCTTATGATACTTATTAAGCACGGTAAATAACATGTTAGGTTTACTTTAGCCTAGATGTAATACATACAACCTATTTATGGCTATAATTGGGAATAATACCGAATTTATTGCGATATTTGCATTCTGATGTAACGTCTAGTTATTTCGAACATGATCGGCCCTTCATAAGTTCTATTGTCTTGTTGCAGGTCGTCGCAAGCATCGTGTGACTGCTCCATTAAAACGCAACCAATCCACACGGATGAAATAACAGCGAAAATCAACACAAGACGCACAATCGCTCATGCGGGATCATTACAACACCACACACACATACATTCCCGGATACATACACATTCAAAATTGCACTCATTACTGTTCCCCACGCACTATAAGAGTACAGGTTGATCTCATAATAACATACTTTCGAAAGGCATTTGATGTATAGTTCCCCTTCAACGACTCCTAGCCAAACTACACCATGTAGGGATAAGAAACAACATATATATTCCTGGTATATATAAATGACTTGCCAACCAATCTCACGTCGAGTGTCCGTTTCTTCGCTGACGACTGTATGTTATACCGAGAAATACGCAACCCAGATGATTCAGCTCTCCTGCAAGAAGATGTAAACACTCTCTGCACATGGGAATCTAGATGGCAAATGGGCTTTAACATCTCAAATGCCATATCATGACTGTGACACACAAAACCAAGCCTTTAGTAATTTACAACACGATTACACTATGGGAGAAAAAGTCCTCGGCAGAGTAACCCACCACCCATATCTAGGTGTGGAAATATCATCCGACATGAACACACACATAAACCAAACAGTTAAAAAAGCAAACAAACAACTTGGTCTCATACGCAGAAATTTGTAGAGCTGTGATAAATCAACGAAATCAGTAGCTTACCAAACACTTGTTCGTCCGATCTTGGAGTACTGCTATGCAGTATGGGACCCGCATCAGCAAACCAGCAAAGATCTGATAGAAAAAAATCCAACGTCGGGCAGCACGCTTTGCAATGAACGACTACAACCAAATATCTAGCGTCACCAACATGATGAAGCAGTTAGGATGGGAGAGTTTGGATGCCAGACGCTGCAAAACCCGTCTCCATATCGTCTTCAAAGAAACCCATGGACTGGTCCCCAGCAATATACCAACGTATAGAATAGATGATGAAAATCACTCTACAGCACTACTAGACAGTCATCCAAAAGCTTCATCTATGAACACATTATAGCAAATAAAAAGTGCTACCAGCAGTCCCTTTACCCAAGGACAATACCCGCATGGAACAAACTGCCAGACGACTACCGTTGTGCCCCAACCTTACAGAAATGTAATAACTACTAGAAAACACAAATATTGAGGCAATTTAAACAACTTTTATTTTTAGCTTTGCATCCAATTGCTGCATTTGCGCAACTGTACGGGATAGCCACATCAGGCGTTTGTACAGAAACAAGCAGAAGCAGAAGCAGAAGTTTGCGCCTACAAGCTAAAAAGCGACCGGCTGGAATACTACCCAGGGAGTGGAATTCGTGCAATTTGTGTGCAGGAATGATCGAAGTGTGTATCCGTTGACCGGGGTAATATGTAATAGCGCTTAGAGGCTTATTGCAATTTGGGCCCTATAAATATATATTATTATTATTATTATTCAAATTTTGGGGGTTTATCTTGTTGCACCAGGAACTGTACTTTGCCCAACAGGACCTTGTTATTAATAATTGGACCTTGTTAAACATATTCATTGTGAAATTACGATGTGAAACTTGCATTATCATTGCGTTTTAAACAATATACAATACTTTACAAATTTACACAAATTTAACGAAGTTTGTTATATCAAGGTTAAAGGGGTAGTACAGTTTTGGTATAAAGGCTGAACTTTAGTAACCAAACCTGGACAGTAACATTATAAACTTATAATATAGTTATAACTCTACCATGCTCGAAAGGTATATGAAATTACAAACGACTAAGTAAAAAGCCCGTTATCATTCAAAAAGAGCCATTAAAACACACCCTAAAAAGGCATTGGTTTCAACCATTTTTCATACAAAATTATGCATTTTGTTTTATTGAAATAACGATTAAATAGAGAGATCATCAACAACTATTTAAAAAACGCTTTTGAAAATTTTTGAAAAAGTGCAAACATTTATTTTTTTTATTTTTTAAATCATCTAATTATTTGGGCCCCAAATAATTATAAGGTCAGATATATGTATTGATATTTCAGCCATTTCTGGGTCGATTTTGACCAAATAAAGTTTATTCTGCCATTAAAATTGCATGTTCTTTCAAATTCGACACTCAGTTTTTCATTAACTCACAAAAAAATTGTGATGTGCAGCGCCCTCTCTACCAAAACTAAACTACCCCTTTTAATTCAATATAATAATGATAATTGTATTTTTATTAAAGGAATACTTGAATTTTGGTCAAACTTAATTTTAGAAGCCAAAACCTGCATCATGCGGTACAAACTTATAGGTTTAACTCCAACATGCTCGAAAGGTAAACACAATTACAAACGACTAAGTAACATCCCTGTTATCATTCAAAAAGAGCCGTTACAACTCAAGAGGGCGCTCTCTAAACACTCATTGCTTTTAATCATGTTTCATACAAAATTGTGCATGTGATGTTATTTTTTAATAATGATTAAATAGAGATATCATCAACAACTATTTAAGTACCTATTTTTATTTTTTTAAAGAAGTCAAAATGTCCCCCGGCAGGGTATACTTATTAATAAAATATTTTGAAATCAAATTTTACAACTATATGAGAGCATTTGAAATGGAATGATTCTCATTTCACATTTGTTTCAATAAACTTTCAAATGGAATTAAAACTAACCAATTTAGTGCCAAGGGGCATATCAAGAAGTACCAATACTCAAGTGTACCTCTCAGCAAAAAACATGTCACATTCGCAGATACAAGCTAAATTATGATCGCATGTATACAATAAAATGCACCGACATTTACAAACGTCGCAATAACTCAACGGAATCACGAGGTATAATTTGTTTTTGTTAATATACATACAATGTGTAGCGAAAGAGATAGTAATAGAGAAAGAGAAAATACATGCAAAATAGTCGAAATTACTGCCTTGATTGATTTCTCCAACATTATAGACCCATAGTTCCATAAATCTTCAACTTTTTTGGCGCATAGAAATTAAAAACAACTTTACGCAATAAATTGTTAATAAATGTGCACATATTGTAATATCAATTTCGTAATGCAGAAGGGAAACTCCACGCATTGCGCAAACTGTCATTGTTCCACCAAGCGCAATATTTTCATCAGCTAACAGTTGGAAATTACTGCTATTTTACTTCCTCGAACTAATTTTTCATTACAGTTTCCACAACTGCAAAATATTATCTACAGATTATGCTGGCATGTTCTGATGACATTGAGCAATAAACTACTCAAAAAAAGTTAAGGACCACCTTTTTCTTAACTTGTATTTTTTCCCTAATAAGCAGTGAGTGAGGTCTAGTTATTTCATTCTTTGTTTGTCTAGATGGTGTTCTCATTGGAGTAAAAAGATGATGCAAGAGACATTATGCAACAACTAAACCATATGTGAAATTGATTACAGTGTGTTTGAGGTCATTCAGGAGTGAAATATCTCATATAAAAAGTATACACAAAATAAAAAGTGGTCCTTACCCTTTTTTGAGTAGTGTATTAATATCATTGCACTCCCTCGATCCATACATTCTTCGAGCAAAATATGTGCTTGTTTTTCGAAACAACACGGATTAAACAAAATCAGCTAATTATTATTGTTATCAAGGAGATATCATGTTCTTGATGCAACATTTATGAAACGTGTAACATTCTTGCTTCGTTGCTTTTGAATATATTGTATTCCAAGGCTACAAATGGCTTTCCATAATAGTTAGGTCCAACTTAGAGTTAAGTTCAACTTAGAATCTTTGTGAAACACCCCAGGGTGTCATAGGCGGAGGGGCTAGGGGGCTGCAGCCCCCGAGAGAGTTATAACAGCTGCAACATTTGGGCATGAAAGCACCTTAAATTTTTAGCAAAATCACGCAATTTCGGGCAAGCTCATGTATTCGGGCAAAAGCATGTCATATTCAGGCAAACTTATGCTACGTTTTGGGCAAATGCATACCATTTTTTTGTGTAAAATCATATCAATTTCGGGCAAAAAGTGCTATTTTCGTGCAAAATCATGTCATTTTCTAGCAACGGCGTGCCTCGAAAATTGCGAAAAATACTGGTCTCGACCTCGAAAATGTTGGATATTCTCGGTCTCGGCTTTGAAAACTTTCTACGGACCCCCCCCCCCCCCCCCCCCCCCGCTTACCGGATTCACAGACACTGGTCTTGGTCTCGGCCTCGAAAATTTGTGACCGGTCCTGGTCTCGGCCTCGAAAATTTGTAAGGTACTTGGTCTCGGCTGCGAAAATGTTCTACGACTACCCCCCACCCCCCCCCCCCCCCCCCGCTTTCAGGATTCTCAAGTAGGCTAATGGTCTTGGTCTCGGCCTCGAAAAATTGTTGACCGATCCTGGTCCCGGCCTCGAAAATTGTTAAGGTACTTGGTCTCGGCTGCAAACATTTTCTACGACTACCCCCCCCCCCCCCCCCCCCCCCCCCCTCCCCCCTCCGGGCTAACAGGATTCTCAAGTAATGGTCTTGGTCTCGGCCTCGAAAATTGTTGACCGGTCCTGGTCTCGGCCTCGATGTCGGCTTCGATAAATTTCTACGACTACCCCCCCCCCAAATTTGGCTGACGAAATAACCCCCCCGTTGAAAAAATCCTGGGTACGCCACTGCCGAGAGCACGGTGCTTCAATGTACCACTGTATGCCGCGATTTGCTTGCGTGGGTACTTCCTCTTCTATGAATTTCGATATCGCCTTGTTGAGTTGTAACGCACCTATTCTCTCATAGCATTATAACATCATTAATAACACAAACTGGACTGCATGGGTACAAACATGCAGCAACTAGAGGACATGCTGAAACATTGTTAGATTTTTAATTTCATTTTGAATGAATCGATCGCTGTATTAAAAACCATGGTGGAATACATGTACTTTTAATGGCTGATCTGTAATTGTATTTCATGGCAAGTCTGTACTACACCTAGACCCCGTTTACAGTGCAGGGCCGGGCCGAGCCGAGCCGCGGCTCGGCCCTGCCTAAATTGCGGTACTCGGCCCCAAATTTCGTGCGTTAACAGTGGCGGGCTCGGCCCGGCCGCCCTTTCAATATCTTGTCGTAGTGGCGCTCTGCATGTAAACAAACAATTTTTTGGGGGGCGCGCCGGGGTCATGATCGTAATGAACGTAACATAGAAGTATATGGAACGTAAGGATCCTTTCACTTCCGGGGTCACATTTGGTACCGCATTTGGCCCTTCGTGCGTTTACAGTGAGAAAAGGCTGGGCCGAGCCGGGGCCGAGCCGCGGCCGAGACCACCTCAAGAGCGGGGCAGAATGCGCGGCCACTTTTGTTACCGCATTTGGCCTTTTGAGCGTTTACAGTGAAAAAAAGGCCGGGCCGAGCCGCGGCTCGGCCCGGCCTTTTTTTCACTGTATACGGGGACCTAGTTTGCCTTTTCATACATAATAACATTGGTTGAATCTAGTACAAAACACTCTGGAGACACCATTCGCAGTTGACTGGATGACTTTATATAAAACTGATTGGCATTATCATTCTTAAACTCGTTTTTGGATAAGTTTGTAGGAATTAACAGACAAGTTTAAATTTGAATGCTTTATAGTTGCTTCTTCTTCATCAGTGTAATTCATTACAATTTTGTTGTTTTGTGATTCTTCCAAACTACATGTATATCGTTTGCTGTGTCTTCACAACATCGTATACATTAATCCAATATTCTTCACTCAGTATTACTGACAAATTTCACTACTATTTTCAATGACATTTCTCAACTTGCTGAAGTGCTGTTTATGAAAACTTTCGCGTTTACCACTTGGATTTATAACTTGTGTTAACTCGTTCCACGCCAGACACACTGGAGCTACACAACGACATGCTTGCATAGTATTGTACACGTCTGCACTTTGGTACCGTGAGATCTCATAAAAAGGACATTTACAGA
The DNA here is from genome assembly GCA_037951105.1 of Echinarachnius parma. Classification (NCBI taxonomy): domain Eukaryota; kingdom Metazoa; phylum Echinodermata; class Echinoidea; order Clypeasteroida; family Echinarachniidae; genus Echinarachnius; species Echinarachnius parma. Next base: position 40,812 of record JBAMJV010002911.1, on the reverse strand, counting down.
GGTGTTTGACACCTGTTGTTGAATTATATTATCAGAACGAAGTCAATCGGATATTATATTGATCACTGTTTTATGACATTATAATTATACGAACCAGACCTATCCAGAACTAAAGACCGAGATATTCTTTTCTGTTACAACCCGACGGGTGCTCCACTGACGATAGTCTGTAGTGGGTAGTTGGAAGTCAGATTTGTATACAAAGAACATTTGTAATTAGATTAGGAATTTCTTAGGTTATTTCTAGTAACTAATCCAGAACCAGTTTTCAAGACCTAGAGGAGTTATTCTCAGTCATGGAGACCTTGCTCATCTTCATCCTGACGTTTGCTACATCGCTCGCCCAGAGTAAGTTGTGTCTACTATTTATTCATTTCTTTGCTTCAGTGTATTCATACAATTCAAACAATCGTTATATTGCTGAATCGTACTACTAAAACATCATTCTAATTGTATCTTTTTATGACAGTGATCTAAATCAAAACGATTTTCTGCCGGCCCGGGTGCTGATATCAGTTCATGCATATAAGTAAAAGACTGGTGTTTGTATCATTTTTTAACCTGGCAAACTAAATTAATTTTGTTTTGACGTTGGTAATGATTTTACACTAGAGTTACCTGTCATTTGGCTTTGTTTTGTTAATTAAAAAAAAATTATATTTGACTGATGTCTGTTTTAGGTCCTGATATAAGCGCTACATGTAGAGGAGCACAGGACTGTGGAGTGTGTATCTCCCTCAACCCAATGTGTGCATGGTGCACTACAGATGTAAGTAGGTAACATAATACAGACTAGTATGCTCCCCGGAGAGTTGAGACGATGCATAATATGATACATGATACAATTGTTGTGCACGATGACCAGGGCCTATATTCATATGTTCCATTATAAGTGTACAGCCTTGGAAACAATTATTAGACCAAGCACTTTTTGGTCAATTTTTTCAATGTTTCATGCTCTTTTGTCCATTTTATAAAATTTCAAAGACAAATTAATTAATGGCATACCAAAAGTTGTATAGGCAATGGTGTTAGTGATACCTACTACATGTTTTCTCCCTTCAATTTGATTATAAACATGAATTTTTTGCAAATTGTATGGATTTTGTCAATTTTTTACATGTACATTAAAGGCATGGGTTTTATAATTATTTTGATTATACAAAGTGAACAATTTGTTGTTGTTTTTCCCTGTAAATGGTGATTATACCATAGAAAGATCACTCCAGTTCCTAGTGTGACTTGTATTAGCACTTTGATTCTTGGTGAGAGGTGCCAAGTAGCATTAAACTCTGTTGGAGAAGCAAATAATATTTGGATGCTGACTGTCTGTGCTATAGCAGTATACCAGGATGCCATCTTTACCTGGTCTTACTTCTTTGATAAGAGCAATTGACTGCCACTTGGCACCTCTAATCAATACTTAATTTACTCATGAACAAGCCAAACAACGAATAGAAAGACATACTATGAAATAAGCACGACTTACAGAAACAAAATCATAAAATGTTCCACTATATTAAAAACGTGTGTATTAAACCCATACCTTTTTATGTTAACAATCCACACAATTATTCATGAAATTCATGTTTTCTTCAAATTCAAGACATAAAATATGTTGTAGACATTCCTAATCCCATTGACTTTACCCCCTTTGATATTATATGAACCTATGATTCTTTAAAATGTTATTAAAGTGACAAAATTGTGTTAACAATCTCAACAATTGAGCAAAGGATGCTTGGTCTAATAATTTGTTCCAAAGCTGTATACCGTAAAAGTTTGAACATAGGCGCTACTGGCTCACAGTGTTATCAAGAGCGCCAGCCGCATCCACAAGGATCCAGTATAATGAATATGTATCTAGCCTTTTGTAACCGATCAGCAGTATGGTAATTGCATTCCATTCGAGCATTCGGAGTTTGCAAGATAGGAAATTGATTTAAGTGATTTAGTTTTACACATTGATTTTTTTTATTTCATAGGAAATGTTACGCTCTACATTGATAATCACCAACCATTACGTACTTTGGATTCCAAATAGAAAGTTGGAAGAGCGATTTGTGGTATTTCCATTTCCTGCTTAAATAGAAAACACAACAAAGTTATGTTTTGAATCTGCTCATTTATCAATTTCCCTATCTTGGAAACTCCCACATGATTTGTGTGGGCGGGGATAGTTGATCGCGGTTCAGTGCAGCGATTAATTGTGCAGGATTTCTTACAATGACATGGTGAATGAACCCACCCACGCACACACACACACACCCACCGTTAAATACCATTTTATACCATTTAGGGTATTGGAGAGGATTTACACCCTTCCTCGGGAAGACAATTTTAAAATTGGGGAAGAAATTGAAAAAGCTATATGCTGAAATAACACAAAATAGAACACGCAATGATGATGTCGGTCATGCGGTGTAAGATGATTAGGGTCAAAGAGCGACCAAATAATTTCTAGCAATTTAGAACTGTCCAGATGTCTTTATCATTTATAATAGATAAAAGTCCATCTTTTCCAAAGCTTTATTTAGCAAACACATAATATAACTAACTGGACACCAAGAACACAAAGCAGACGAAGCGGCAGACAGAGTAGGCGTTGGATGGACGACATCAGAGAATTTGGGGGAGTATCATGGATGCGACCAGCACAAGAAAGAAGACAATGGAATGGTGATGAAGAGGCCTTCCTTCTGCAGTGGAGAGACATAGGCTAGATAGATAGATTATTAAAGATTTAGCAAACCTTGCAAGCGACTTGTTGGTGCAAAGACCTGAATGGGTTTGGTCAAATCCAAAGGCACTCACATTTGGGCCCTTAACAGGGTGCATGCATGCAGTCAGGTAAAAAATAATATATTCATAGCCTATTTTAGTGGGCATGGCGATAAGTCCTGAATGAGGGTACATGGGCCAGGTTCAAAGGGCTCATTGTTGGCCCGACGTTAACTTGCCGAAGTGGGGCCAACGTTGGGCCCCTGTTCCAATATTCATATGTTCCATTTTAAGTGAATATTGTAGATGATAATGCTAAATCTGTTACAAGATATTATATGGGTCGCCAACTAGACCAGTCTGAGAGAACGAACAATTAGTATGTAATAAATGCCCACCCAGAGAACTGTATTAACAGTACATTTTTAGCTATTAACAAAATTATAATATCAGGTTATATCGAAACGGCATGAACCTTTAATCATGTTAATAGAAACCAAACGTGCTATAATCAATCATGATGTCAGTCATTTAACTGCTAAGTCAAAACAAATCTAACATATATTGCGGGGGAGGTTTCTGCGAGGATGAGAGAGATACAACACTTTTGAAAACCACTTATAATGCCCAATAAAAGTACCATAAATATATTATGTATGATGTGAGTACTAGAGAGCTACACTTTTGAAGATCAAACGCATTAAATGCTATAAGAGTCGAAAGCGCAACCCCTTGACTTTTATTTAACTTTTTATATTTCTAGGACTTGAGAACATAGTTATTTTATGATCTTTGATTAATAGACATGTAAATGTTAATTTGTTCATCCTTTTCTTCAGACTTTTTCGAGTCAGAGATGTGACACGAATGCAGCTCTCATGGCCGCTGGCTGTGCCAACATCACCAACCCACAACCCGTCATTGACATTGTGTCGGTAAGTTATCTCTCAATATCATGCAGTATACATGGTATAGGGCAAATGAGTGGGGAAGGGGGGGGGGGGGGGGCAACTTGCCCACAACCCGTCATTGACATTGTGTCGGTAAGTTATCTCTCAATATCATGTAGTATAGGGCAAACATGGCAAATGAGTGGGGAAGGGGGGCAACTTGCCCACAACCCGTCATTGACATTGTGTATAGGGCAAATGATTGGGGGAGGGGGGGGGGGCAACTTGTCCCCTTTGTAAATGTGTTTGTGTGTTTGCCCCTCACTATCCCATACTAGCTTCAAAGGCCCTCCCTCCTGAAGGTAAATGTACGCTCTGTAGCCATGACGAGGCTGATTGTGTCCGTAGAAAATTTCCAACTGGAATTTAAAAAACTACTTATTTACAAATGATGCAATCATTGTAGACATAAATATGTGTTTTCCTATTATGAAATCACGGTAAATGGAAAAGCAAAATGCTGCCTAGCCATATCAGACATGAATTTGAAGTAAATATCAATCAAGTAGCGTTTCCGAGCAACATAAATTTCCCCTAACAACCAATGCATACTTCTGTATAATACTTCTGTTCAAAATGGCCGCCGTAACATCACTGATGAACCACTCAGCGGCTCAACTTGAGCTTGGCCTAAAAAGACAAAGACTACCGGTAACACTTTACGCCAGCAGACCTATTGTGTAGTTGCTATGGTCCCCGGATATATTATAATGGTTTAATTTAATTATCTAGTCAATCCCTTGCTTTCACAATGGGCCCTTTAAAATTCAGTCATAGTATAACAGGTCACCAGCATACAATGTCCAGGATGATCCAGGACGCAATTTGGCTGATGACAGACTATACTATGACTGAATTTCAAAGGGCCCATTGTCCTGCTGACTATAATCAGAACTCAAGGGATTGCCTGGATAATGAAAGGAAACTATTATAATATCTCCGGGGACCATAGCAACTACACAATAGGTGTACTGGTGCATAGTGTTACCGGTAGTCTTTGTCTTTTTAAGCCGAGCTCAAGTTGAGCGACTGATGAGAATTCGAGCCACTGATTTCGGGTACAGGGAAGGGTTTTGTCGCAATATGGGTCACCAGCAAGGCATCAACAGGCGGGGGACGGGGGAACATGTCCCGCCACATTTGAAATTGGAGGGGATAGTCCCCCCACACTTTTTTCATATATGCTCGACACAAGCACTTGCCCGGGGCAAGTGAAAATTGATAGTGAGCAAGTAACAATTCATAAAAGGTTTGATTGCCCGATTGGGCAACTAAGAGGGAAAAGTGTATTTTTTTAATGTGTAAATCTCATCAAGAAGTACGTTGGCAATTAAAGTGTGAGCATTCATGATATTACTTGCCCACTTTGGCTTGGTTGGAGGGCAAACTTCTAACTGTCCACTTCGGAGATGAAATATTAGTTGTCGTACATAAATATGTACTCAGCCTATGGATTGGTAATATCAAACTTTTGGAACAAATTTTCAGAATATTTAATAAAATGTAAGATTCTGTGTGAAACCATTATGTTCCTCAAAACCACATGTATGCTCTTTTTATTGTATTTGATTATCTTTTTGTTCTGAAGCGTCACAGTGTTACCAGCAATTTTAATCCTGCCAATATTTATAAAGCTACTGTATGCTATATCTCTGAAGAAATGTAATATGAACATCTTTATGGTATTTAGTTTCTATATTTTAAATTTCTATATTCTATATTCATGTGATCAACATCATTATAACTGGTATCCTTATAGTTGCTGGTACCATAAATATTGTTGACAGTAAAACAAGAGTGCTTATCATGTGACTTCATGTCCGTCACTGGTAAAATATGATAGAAATCAGGGAAAGCAATAACATTTTATTTTTCTGGGGCAACCTCTGAGATTTCCTGCATTGAACTAGCACTTTACAATTTGTTTTGCATTGAACTCTGAAAATGTTATTTCATGGCTCAGATGTAATGGGGGAATTTTGAGGCATTTTGGGGCCAAATCACCAAGCCACCGGGAAAAGGAGTTAATTTCTACTGTTGCCATAATTGTGTATAGATCTATGTTTGTTTGTTTGTTTGTTTGTTTTATTTCTGCATTTTTTTCAAAACAATACATAATCATAATTGTACAAAACGTGTTTCGAGTATTTACAATAGAATTACAAGTGATTTATGCTTGATATATTGCAGGCTTGCAGCAAACCAACGTACAAAGCAAAATTGACATTCTGGCAGCATAATTTGATTGCCTTGGTTGCCTCTGGATTTTAGTGATGTATTTATACAAAATGTTGCTTTTCATGGGCAAGTACATTTTCTGTTTGGGCAAGTAAATTTGAAAAATTATTGATTTAACTTGCCCGAACGGGCAAGTAGAAAGAAAAGTTTGTGTGGAGGCTTGTCAGTATATATTAGCCTATGTGTCCGGGTACAAGGAACTAATTTTTACGAAAACACAGATGTTTCAAGTCAAGGCAGTATCCTAATCTAAGATGGTAGCCATTATAGTTTTCAAAATGGCCGCCATATGGTGTTCAAAATGGCCGCCGTAACATCACTGATGAGCCACTCAGTGGCTCAACTTGAGCTTGGCCTAACAAGACAAAGCCCACCGGTAATACTTTACGCCAGCAGACCTATTGTGTAGTTGCTATGGTCCCCGGATATATCATAATGGTTTAATTTCATTATCCAGTCAATCCCTAGTTTTTGCTTAAAGGCATCAGGATAATGGGCCCTTTGAAATTCAGTCATAGTATAACAGGTCACCAGCAATGCAATGTCCAGGATGATCCAGGACGCAATTTGGCTGATGACAGACTAATATACTATGACTGAATTTTTAGGATTTGGACAATGTTACTAGATTCCTTTAAGACCATGTTATCTTTGTTGACCTAAAAACACAATTGCAGACATATCAATCACATAGTTAGTTGGTTAGAAAAAGTGAAAGTGAAATTAATTAATAAGTTATGAGCAATTCTGGTGGGTAAATATAGTTGAAGTGATATTTGTTGTCGCGATTCGGCAGTACTCGAGAATTTGATTAATATGCATACACACAAGACGTATTCATAAAAAGTGACAAAGAACTTTAGGATGATGATGATTATGGCCCCAATTTGCATAATTATAACCTTCAAAACATTGATATAGATATCATAATTTATGTGATAGTTTGCAATATTGAAAGTTACTCCCAAATTAGATTTTATGATACTTATGCCCTTATTAGCATATTATAACGTCATACATACACAGATCTCTCTGGTCACTTCAATACTAACTTGGTCATGATCGATCGCCTCCTTGAGAGAAGTGGGCATGGGCATTGGGATGAGTGACTGGTGACTGCGACATATACTCCGCAAAAAAAGAAACTGGACACTTGTATGAGACCAAATATTTCGTATTCATTAACGATAAAATATATGATATTGTATATCAAATTAAAGATAAAATTACCCTCTTCAATATTTGCATAAAATCCAGATGAAATCAATCATGCATGACTTGTCACGGTCAATTAACCACACCAAGGTCTGTTTTCAAAAATAGCAAAAATGGAACATCCACGCAACCATATAAATGTTGATAAGCATAATCTAAAACGCTATATTCATGAGATGGCCTATTTTTTCATTACAAATGTGACCTTTTCTATCTTCATCTCAATAAAGAATATAAATGAAGACAAATTGTGAACGTTATAGGTGGTATTTTAATCAAAAAGTAACAAAATGGGGAATTCCATGGCAAAGCTTTATTAGTCAAAACCACAGTTTTTTTATTTTTTATTTCAGCATGAAAATTGTATAAATTCTTCTCAAGAATTCTACCGTAGTCGAAAGATCTTCAAAACCTGAAGTCACCCTTGGTCAAACAGTTGGGCAGTCTTTAACATGCCATTTCTCTAGGTAAATATGGTTAAAATTGCAGGGGACACATGAAATAGACAAGCTTCATGCCTCTAATACAGACCAGTATGATAATGCTCTCATAACCTGGCCCTGTTTTATAGACAAATTTGTATTTCCAGAGTTTGTTCATAACAATAAAGATGAATAATGTCATAATTTAGTTGCCCCGCTCATCTTGTTTTAAGTGAAACGCTTACTATCATTTTAGTCGAATGGTGTGGTCCCTCATTGTTTTACTATTTTTGAAAACAGACCTTGCTATTGTTAATTGACCATGGCATTTCATGCATGAACGATTACACCTTTAAGTTATACCCTGCATGTAGAGGACTAAATTCCCTTTAATTTGATATATGATCATGTACACTTTATCGTACATTAGTATGAAATATTTCAACTTATACAAGTGTCCAGTTTCTTTTTTTGCGGAGTATATATACCCATATACCATGGATACATTATAGTTAGATATACCTCTCATAATTGACCTGGTACAATGCGATCATGTATGGCAGTAATAGCCAGACATATGCTAGGTGAAGTATGGCTCCCTTCACATGTCGCCCGAATGAACTGTAGAAGAATAGAGATCATTTTGAAGATGGGGTCCCCCGGAACAACTTCATAAGGCCATTCGGACTGGCGCAGAAGTCATCATACAGCTCGTTTATGCAATGTCAAGTCCTATCAATGGTGGGTTGGTGGTGCATCTCCCTAAGAATGTTCAGTAGCGATATATAATCAACGTCCTCATCTTCAAGATGTCTGCATCAATATTTTGAATCCTCTCCATATCATGCGCTCTAGAGCTTCAGCTACCAGCGTGTGCATCCTGATGGATCAGTTGTGGCGTTTCCCATGTATGACACCAGTTACACTGCCAGGAGCACCCCTTCTATCCGAAGGTCTGCCAGTCCAGCTTTACCAAATCTTTTCCCAATGATGGGCAGGAAGCAGCATGTGATGTCTAGAAACGACGAGCGCAAAGTCTTCTGGATTTTACTAGAAATTTTGTTCTATTTGGCAACAGATGGCATGATCGTTTAGCTGGTGCAGCTTATTTGCCATGGCCAGTGATTTTCCAAGCAGTGTGCACACACAACACAGTCAATATTTCAGTTGTCGAGGTGACCGGTTCTTCGGCAGCATAATGTTGAATCCGCTTCAACTTTGAACTGATGATACTTTGCTGTCATCCAAGTCGAATATCGTTTCCGAGGACGGCATCCTTGCAGTAAGCATACTGTGCTGCTACATGCATCCACTGGTCATGAGTACTCTTGATCACACATGTAGCTCATCACTGCCGTATGTGTTTCTTCGAGGAACATTCGTTCCTTGTTTGATACGATGTTGTTGTTCATGATGTCGGTGGTGGCTCACTCGGCATTACAAGCATCATTCGAGGGACTTAAACAGCATGTGTTGACATTCTCCTGGGTGCCGCTGGTACAGTTGGTTGTTCCATGGCCAGACAGAGTTATCTTGCAGATCACTATTGTCCCAACCAACATTTTCCAAATACGTTGGGCTTGCAGTTGCTTGGGAGGAGAGGTCAAGATTGTGCCATCTTCTATGCCTTTTGTACCATGCGTGTAATATCAGGCTGTGTCCCATGCAATATTATAGAGGAATAACATCTACTGGTCCACCCAAGTTATTGGGAGAGTCAGATGTTTCTGCGTCTTCACTAGGCCTCTGCTGACAACATGAATGAGATTCTGGCAAATGGACAAAACCTGCCAGTGAGTTATAATAGTGTCAACCTCTCTTGTTTATCTACACCCTCGTTGCTCTAATGGATGATGCAGGCCAGAAGGTAATACACCAGGATCTTACCCTGAAGCTCCTTCAGATGGTCCATGACCGCCATCTAGTAGGTTCAATCACCAACATCCTCCCTCTCTAACCACTTTGTTCTGACGACCTTCACGTCGTTCTGGGCGTCTTAGAAACGGTCCACATCAAGGCTCAGCAATGGAACCGTTGCTCCCTGCAATAAGTACATCAGCCAAGACTTCATCACATCAAAACTGCTACGCAGTTGATCTTGCCATCTTCTGCTAAGGCAAGTTTTGGTCAAAATAAGATGATAACCTGACATCGGACATGGCCCTGATAGCAACATACCTGAACATTGGACACAAACGCTCAACGCTGCAAACCGTCTGCAATTGCCTTAAACTTGAACGCCAATGAAGCAAACTTCCAGCTTATAGTCAACGTCAATGGGTCTGCTCTGACTTACAACTCCTCTCAAATATACCTCAGGGTAAAGCTAGACATGCAGTTGACCTGCAAACAACACCTTGACTAGCTACGTACTAAAGTTTCATCAAAGAACAACTGCCTCTGTTGCATTGAAGGCTCTTGGGGTACGAAAACATCTACACTCCACCCTTGGGCATTGCCCTAGTCTATAGCGCAGCATAGTATGAAAACATCCCAGCTTGGTGCTGAATCGAGTGCCCATGCATGTATACTGGATGTTACACTCAATAATGAGACCTCGTGATTAACCACAGGCTGCCTGTGCCCACCAGCTTTGCACTCCCAGTGCTTCACAACAAGAAAGTGGTGACCAAGGCACTCTTAAACCCCAATCACCTTCGTCTGGTGCCCAGCACGTGCAATTGGGTCACCAACGTATGCGCTGCTCTAGTCGCCCTTTCAGCCTATTCAAAATAGGAATATCAGCACCCACGGGTTATGGACAGACGTCTAGCAACTGACCCCTCGATCCCCTAAATGTGCAGTCACACCCAACACGAAGCTACAACATGTTGCAGACCTATCATGCAGAGAATGGGGTATGCTCAACAGGTTTCACATAATTGGGGCCTATTCAGACCTGCAAAAGCCTGCATGTGTGGCCCATCCGAGCAAACTGCCAACCCCATCGTCTACGAAACTATTGTTTGCCAAACCGGTAACCTAAACCCAAACCTGAACAACATTGACCTTGACATGTGTGTGTGTGTGACGTCGCGTAGATTATTTGCTACCTCGTACGTCCAAGTGATCCCCAAGTTTGTGACCCCTACCTGACCATTCAGTATATATTGATGGAGTTTACACAAATCTCTGACATATACAATGTCCATGTGACCAAGCTGGAGAGGAAAGGAAGCTCCAGTAATGCCCTTCTTGCTAAACCAAGCACCTCTATGTAGAACCCTTCTGGCTACTGCCTTGGTTCTCCGGTTTTCTGCCTTCAGAATACCACTGTCCAAAATGGGAACACTAGGCAAAGGTCAAGCAAGACCGTGTGATTAACGCTAATCGCCATGGATAATCTTATGACTGTCATGTACATAAATTAAGGTTAATGGTTTTACGATTTTTCAATTTTAATAAACTTTTAAAATTATTTATACAACAAAATTGTACAACCTAAACAAGTCTTATAGCTTGATTCAGTCAAATGGTATATAGCTAAGTGGCCTCATCACAATTTTTGAAAGTTGAAGTTTGGTTAGGCATAGACGAACAAACATCTATCTCATGATGGTAGGAGGGGTTATTTTTCTTGTTTCGATCACTTACATAAAAATAAACGTCTTTTGTGTAAAATTCTAGTTTTATTTCTAGTAAAAGGGGGCGTGGTCTATTTAGTACTGGTTTCCATGGTGATTCTTCAATTTGCGGCAATTTTAATTGTCACTTTCAAGAATTTCAGACAATTTCCTTTAAAATGAGGTATGTTGTTGCTTTAATCCAACCGGGTGAGAAAAAAATCCATCAGAAAATGAAAAATCAAGCTTATACAGAAATATGCATTGGTTGCTAGGGGAAATTTATGTTGCTAGGAAACGCTTCTTGATAAATATTTACTTCAAGTTCATGTCTGATGGCTAGGCAGCATTTAGCTTTTCCATTTACAGTGATTTCGTCAGAGGAAAACATATATTTATATCTACAATGATTGCATTGTGTAAATAGGTCTATATTTGTAATTCCATGCAGTTTGGTTTCTTGTGAAAAGGGGGCGTGGTCTATTTAGCGCTGGTTTCCATGGTGATTCTTCAAGTTGCAACAATTTTAATGGTCTCTTTCAAAAACATCAGACAATTCCCTTCAAAATGAGGTATGCTGTTGCTTTAATCCAGCCGAGTAAGAACAATATCCCCTCAGAAAAATGAAGAATTAAGCGTATACAGATATATGCATTGGTTACTGGGGAAAATTTATGTTGCTAGGAAACGCTACTTGATTGATATTTACCTCAAATTCATGTGTGATGGCTAGGCAGCATTTTGCTATTCCATTTACAGTGATGTCATCATAGGAAAACACATATTAATGTCTACAATTATTGCAGCATTTTGTAAATAGGTAATTTTTTAAATTCCAGTTTGAGTTCTTGTGAAAGGGGGCGTAGTCTATTCAGCGCTGGTTTCCATGGTGATTCTTCAAGTTGCGGCAATTTTAATTGTTATTTTCAATAACGTCAGACAATTTCCTTTAAAATGAGGTATGTTGTTTCTTTATTCCATCCGGGTACATTACAATCTAAAATTTTGGCTCTCGCCTCTCACTTATTGCGCATTTAACGCACTTTGCAGCATTCATATCACACTAGTTGCCATAGCAACGGTTTATCAATTAAGCCTTATACGGTGGATATGGGTTCCTTGACTTTATGCCTTCGAAGGAAATCACATTCAGCCATAGACACAGCACCATTAAGGAGTAATGTGAGTTTCCATGAATTACATACAAATATTAATGCAATTAGAAGTTAGGATTATGTCACTGACCTTGTGTTGAACCCTATTGACCTGTAATAACCTTAGAAAAAATGTCACATTCATGGTATTTCAAAACCTGTCAGCTGCTTTCGCATTCTTTATTCCCTGAAAAAAAAAAAAAACCTACGATGACTGGATGTCGAGAAATGTATCTTTTTCTCAACATTTCGTTCTTCAGTGGAATCCACTGTTTATGCAGGATGTATTTTTCCATGTGTCACATAAACGGCGTTGCCATGTTAACGTGTATTTGTTTTTGGTCTAAACTGCCAGTTTTGGATAGCTGAGATTGGTACCTTTATAATGATACCAACAATTCTTGGCCACCAGAGGGGTGCAGCCAACTCGATTTTTAAGCGACTTTTCAGGTCTTGGCTCATGGACTATAATGAATGTACCTCTACAAACAGTATCTAACTTCAATTACCGTATGCTTTTGGCAGGATCGAGTCCTAAGTGTGACAGGCGCTGACCTACATGTAGATGACATCGTTCAGGTTAAACCACAACGAATCAAGCTTAAAGTCCGCCCGAGTAAGTATGGATATGCCGGGGTATAAATCAAAGTTGTCTCAAATAATTTGTTACGTCACTTTTATGTTATATACGAGTTTGATTGATACACACATTGTTTACTTATTTTAATTGTATGTGTTAATGAAAGTCATAAATTGTATTTCTTTTTTGATTAGCCTTTTCTCTCTCAATCTTCGAATACTCATTGTTACTATTGTGGGTTTATTTTCCTCTGAAGCTTAATTAAACTTTAATTTCATGATTATTATTTTGATAAAATGCACAAATGGATGCTTTAATAAGCTGTCTTAAAATTGAAATAAGTCGCAAAGTGTTGTTGAATTTTACCCATGTTATGTTTCGCATGCTGAAATTTATGTTTGTATGTGCATTACTTCTATGTTCACACCTTGTACCTCGTTGCTTAAAAACAAGTAATCTAGATGTATGTGTATTGTCATGGGTTTTATTTGATTTCATTTCAATAAAGCAATGATTAAAAGAAAAAAAGATGGGATTATAAATGTTTGTATATTTCTATGCTCATTTAGATCTTGTCATATGTGCCACTAAAATAGTATAACTATAGTAGAACTATTTCACTGGTTTATATCCGCTTGTCATCCATTGTTTGCTACTTCATTTTGTCAGTTCCATATAACAAGCGTTACAAAGTATCAAAATTGCAATTTTCAACAAATATTATTATTTAGAAAATGCTTTCTAGCCAGAAAATTGGCATACATCATGTAGGAAATTAAATTATTGGAATGACAACGTCCATGCCATGCAGAGCCGTATAGCTAAAGATTATAAACAAGAAAATGATTTATATCAATGCTTTACATCGGGTTAAAAATGGAATGATACGTATTACACCATATGCTATATGGAGGGCCTTATAATGTATTCACTTGAATAATTTGTACTCTGATTCAATTATACTAACATTGTCAAGATCGACACATTTTATTTATGATTGAAGTGTTCGGATTTAAAAGAATCCTTGATAAACTTTAAACTGTATATAAAATGACTATAAACCATGCAATGACTATTTACCATGCCGACATTTGTACACATCATTCAGTGTACATATCAATCGAGGACATACACTTTTTATTAACCCATCGTCAGTTTTTGCGCAGTCATGTCAACACAATTTCAAGATTCCTTTTAATATTTCGTACCCTGGTTAAATTGTATCGTTCTTTTTAATTATTCTGGTTAATTCTCAGACGAACCCACTCGAGTACGTCTAGAGGTTCGTCAGGCTGAAGACTACCCGGTCGACTTATATTACGCCATGGATCTAAGCTTCTCAATGGAAAACGATCTGACAAACCTAAACATACTTGGCAGTACACTGGGTATGCAATAACAATGCCAACATTGACACATTGATCACATACCGTGTTCACTTCGTATTACGGTATCAATGGAAACCGGTTTCTGTTCACCGAATTTATCTTTCCTTGGATATAATATATTCATGATTAAATTATTTGTATTTTAAAGTCTCCCTGGGAGACTTTCAACTATGTAAAAAGGTGTGCAATTGAGTTTGCAAATAATATCTTACATTTTCGCTCGTTACTTGGTAATATGATATTTATTTAACGTGGCATTTCACACATAACTCAGTGGACATATCAGATCACATATACGTTTTTTACGTTTTACCAACCAACCGTCAGTGTTTGCATATAATGTCAACAATATCTTAGATCCATTTAACATGTGATATATTTCTTTTGTTATGATTTAATTATGATCGATCACGGGGGGGGGGGGGGGGATGCAATTTTTGAGATTTGAGAGATAGTTGAGCTTACAATACTCGTGCTCGATGGAACAGAGTTCAACAGACCCCGGGGGGGGGGGGGGGGGGGCACTCATGTATACATGTAATGTAAGACGGGTATGTGCCGCTTAAAAGAACCCCGTTTCACACCCGATTGCCGCTTTAAAGATACCCGATTTTCAAAATTGCCGCTCCATAGACCCCCGGAATGACTTGGCTACGTAGTTGAGTCCATTATTCTTCTTCTAGTCAGCTCCTTGGACGACCATTTGAGCCTTTTTGATGGTTTCCGTAAGTCTTTGGTAGCTCCAAGTCTATGTATTTTGTAGTTTTAGTCTGCTCCTTAGACCCCTTAACTCCAGTTTCAGGGTTTTTGTAGCTCCAAAGACCCTATATGTTTTGCGTGTAGTCAGTTCTTAAGACCCCCATTTCAGAGTTCCGTGCGGCAAACCCCCGTCAAATTTGTTTCGAGTGCCCCCCCCCCCCCCCTCCCCGGGGAACAGACATACATTTTGGAAAGCTGCTTCCAAAATGAGGGAAAATGGCCATAAATTAATTAAATTTAATGGCAATTAATATACATAACATCTCAGACTCTATCTAAAATACTATGTACCCAAAATTGTAATGTTAACACCTTTATCTCGGACTTATTTTTTTAGCAACTCGCTTCTTAGCAACACGCATGTGCCACGTAATACTTAATAACCCATTATTTTTCTCGGAGACATATTAAGTGCTGCTATTGGTCTGGTTGGTTGAATGCTGTGATTGGTTGGGTAGGTTAAGTGCTGTAATTTGCCAGGATGGTAAAGTGCTGTGATTAGTCGGGATGGCTAAGTGCTGCAATTGGTCGCGTTAAGCCCTCTGCAGACAGAGCCGACTCGACCCGATTCGACTGGTTTTCATTCGGATCGGCTCAGTTTTCAGTGCTTTGCAACACACATTTTGCCAGTCGAAAGACAGTCGGATGCTATTTGGGGCCAATTCAACACGATGAAACGGATCAGACCGACCGGGCCCACCTCTAGCCTGATTGAAACCAGTCGGATCGGGTCGAGTCGGCTCTGTCTGCGCCGGGCATTAGTTAAATGATGTGATTGGTCGGATTGGATAACTTGTGATTGGTCAGGTTGGTCTTTTCCTTCTTAATTTCCTCGGCGATATTACAGAATATATAAGTACATGTTTCTTTTTCTTCCTCTATATATTTTTTTAAATATAACTTTGTGCAATATTCGAGGGAAAGGGCGAGTTGATGAGATTGATTTATGTATATGTACATTATGTTGGTGTAATATATTGATATATTTTTTTGTTTACATAGTTGCTGAGCTTGGAAAAATCACTCGAGATTATCGGCTTGGTTTCGGTGCTTTTGTTGATAAAACAGTTGAACCTTTCTCTAATACTGTACCAGGAAAGTAAGTATTATAGTCATTTTGTTCGTATCATGTTAATCATGTCAGTCAAAACAATCGATATGTTATGCATAATACTTGAAATGAAATGAAATGAAATGAAATGAAATGAAATGAAATGAAATGAAATGAAATGAAATGAAATGAAATGAAATGAAATGAAATGAAATGAAATTTATTTTACCAATTGAAACAACAACAAAAAACATTGACAATATAATACAAAGATTCCACAAAATTAAAACTTATTGGTAAAAAAGGAACTAGTAATAGCACAAAATGCTAGTTGGTCTAGCACTTATAAAATATGCATTAAATAAATATTGGAATTATATACAAAATACAGAAAAAATCAAGAATGCCGAACATATATATACAAATGGAAAATAATCATTTCGAATCTAAAAAATAACCTTTCAGCAATTTACGAAACGTGTGTCTTGACATTTTACTTTTTAAATTATTTGGAAGTTCATTCCATATTTTTGGTCCGATATATGAAATGGATTGCTTTGCTAATTCTAATTTTACTGGAACTATTTTAAATTTATCGTCATTTTTACTTCTAGTATCATAACAATGATCAATGCGAGTACAATAAGTAACTAAGCTTTGTGAGAATTTATCGTTTATCAAATCATACATCACTGTTCCTATGACATATCTATATAAATCAAAAATATTAAGGACAGATAATTCCATAAATAATGGAGCTGTGTGCTCCCTTGGACTCTTAAAACATATTGCACGCATGGCTCTCTTTTGAAGCAAACATATATTCATTAAATGGACGAAACCGATAGTTCAGTTTTGGTAAAAAGGGAGCTGCACGAACTAATTTTTCTTTTGAGATAATAAAAAACTGAGTGTAAAATTTGAAAGAGCATTACACTTGGCAGAATAAACTCTATTTGATCAAAATCGATTCAGAAACGGCTGAAATATTAATAAATATATCCGATCGGAATAAATCTGGGGCCGAGATTTATTCGATGATTTTTAAAAATACTTAAAAAATGCATACACTTAGAAATGGGGCAGTTCTCATATAATGTACCTCGTTGTATTCGTATTACCTATACAAACATGGAACAAGAATCGGTTTTCCGAATTTCTCTTTATTTATGATTGAAGTGTTTGAATTGTAAAGCCTCACTGAGAGACATAGCATTATACAACGTTAATGCAATTAGTTAGCAAATGTCACTTTGCATGCTCGCTCCCATATCAGCCGGTCATTAGGCATTCATTTTCCAAGGAATATACCGTGAAATATAAATACATGTGCATATTTATAATAAGGAATGAAGGGAGCAACACTATCGACAGAGGATAGAGTTGCATGGCGTGTTCTCGTGAATACCACAGCAGTCTATACTTTATATGGCTCTGCGCAACAGCGTTCTGCAGCGCCACCTGACATGCCTGAAGTTGATGCCAATGATGATAATAATATGTTATTATTCTCTCCCACTCAGGCTCGCTCGCGAGTGTGCACGTTGCGACCCCCCTTATGGATTCCACAACATTCACCCACTGGACAGGGACAGTACTGCCTTTTATGTAAGTAACCATAAATCATCTTTTAAATGACAGCTTTGTACATTGTTAACGCTAAACTTTTTGTTTACCCCAGAGTAAATCCATAAAAGTATACGAAAAACAGGCCTTGCGTTTGGACATTAGCAGATCTTTAAGCAAGGCGAAATAATTGCTTAAGCTCTCATTTAATGTAATAATGGTAATACAAACATACATTCCTTTAAAGGGGCCCACCAGGCAAAGAACAACACATACTTATATGTTTTGATACCGTGACGTTGTGTAATATCAAATAGAGGCCCAGCATTTTGCAAAGTGTTGTGTATTTCATACACAATGCAATTAATTACAACTACTTACGGAACCATGATGGCCTCATGGTTCCGTATGCGCCAAACTTTTGCGAGTGTGCCAATTCACCTCACGCGTACGTTTGGAGACAAAAGAATCACGGACGATGCGTTCGTCCTAGACAAAATGTAGTCTTCGGATGCAGACCCATGAACACAATGTTGTAATATGGTGATGGTTTTTTCCAATTTCTGAAACATCATTTTTGAACTTTTTCGTGGAATAGACTACCAAAAAAGTTATCTTTTATTTATAAGAGTATTATGTTTCGGTTGTGCTACCGAAAGTTTGATTCAAATGTTTTTCTTGGTAGTTTTCTTTCTTGGTAAGGTA
>JBAMJV010002911.1:0-20000 GCA_037951105.1 Echinarachnius parma | reverse complement strand
GATAGGTGTGATTATTTGCTTTATATTCTACATCGGACTTCTTCTAGATCTAGTAGTCTACTGTTACTGTGTTACTAGGTTTGATCTACTTACCAATAATGTTATTCCATGACAATTCCATAACCGTTCAAAAGTCAACGGTAACGCGAAATGTAAACTCCAACAATTCCAACACTCGACCAGATTTCGCAAAGTTGGTATCCTTGATAATGTCTATGTCTCGCAAATAAAAAAAATGTATCTGCAGACCATACCGCAAAGCTTGTAGAGATTTCTTACTGTATGACTCACCATTTCGCGATTTCTCACCAGCATAAAATCTCCCCAACACTTGGTCTAGCGATTTCAAGTCCATGTCAGACAGTTCGTCAAAATGTATGCTTCCAGCATCGCAATAATCTTGGAACACTTTCAGGCTGAACTTAAGTTGTCGCTTTGTATTTTTACTTTCACTCTCAAGTAAAAACGTGTCCATTTCAGCCTCATCCAAAAGCTCAAACCTTTTAGTAGAGGAACAGAACGAGCAATTAACAGCACTAGCAAACGGTGTAATGTACAATACGTATGTACAGTGCATAGCGTATGCAGTGTACTGGTACTACGTACTGTACGTATGCACAACGAATAAAATAAAATTTGTAATTCGCGCGCATAGAGTTATCGTTTGGTACGGAATTTGAATAGCCACACACGAGCTACACAGTTAAGTCAATGTAACCGCTGAGTGTAGATAGTACTTTACCAATTATCTAGTGAGTGCAACGCACTTTCACCCAAGATATCTACACAGTGTAACAAAGTTTTCTTTTGGGCGAAACTATATTTCATCACGTGATTAACTTTTGACCAATCGTAGAGCAAGATTCTTAGTATGTGGAATATAATCTTTAATATTATTTTTGTTATCAGGACTATCCCTCCATCGGCCACCTTGGTGCTAAGCTTCGAGAGAATAATGTCATTCCGATCTTCGCCGTCACCAGCGACAGAGGGGCATTGTATAGGGTACGTTCTATTTAGTTGAATAAGACACAAATAATATTTGGAAAATAGTTCAACATTGGTGCTTTATTCAATTTGCCTCGCTTTAATCACGATTACGACGCCAAACAACGTCCTAAGCTGGTAAGTTAAATTATACATGTATGTATATGAATAACATTACTGGTGTTTATTTTGCAAATTGATTGCCAATTAAATTACACATCTAAATAAAAGTTTCATTATACACGAACCAATAAACGCATTTTTTGTAATTTCTAAGAGAAAGGCACTGTTATGAAACACACAATATTGTCTTTTTAATGATACCTTGATCATCACATAATTATCATGGTACATTTTTGAAGATAAGAAAATCTTAAGTATCAGCTAATTTTTGGTAGATTTGAATCGCTCTTTTTCAGCAGGTTTCTGATTATTAATCATAATTGTTGAATAAATTAATTATGTTTTTATTTGCATAGAGCATCAAACGATTTATTCAAGGATCAACTGTCGGTGTGCTTGCCGTGGACTCGCGTAACGTCGTCGAATTGATCAAAAGCAATTATGAGGTAAACAAGGGACAACCAGGCAAAGAAGAACGTATACTTATATGTTTTGGTACAGTTGTGTGGTATGAAATAGATGCCCTACATTTTGCAAAGGGTTGTGTAATTCATAAACAAATGATTACCACTACAGAGCCATTTTGGCCTCATGGTTCCGAACGCGCCAAACGTTTGCGAGTGCGCAAATTCTACGCGTACGTTTGGACAATAGAATAACGGACGATGCGTTCGTTCTAGACAAGAAGTAGTCTTCGTACGCAGACCCACAAAGACATGTTGTAGTATGGTGATGTTTTTTTTCCAATGATATAATTTTCCAAGTTATTTTCCTTGTGTTTTCTTTTGTGTTAACGGCTGCCTTTTGAATGATATAACAACCCTGTATTTGTATATCTGATAATTATGTCCACTGAGTGATGTGTGAAAATGCTATGGTAAATGAATATCATATGACCAAATGAGCAAAAGCACTAATTCACTTTTTGCTAACACACTACGTTAATTTTGTACACAGTTTAAAGGGATAGTTGAGTTCTGGTAAGGAGAGAACAGTTTTAGTGAAACTGAATTTTAGTAACCAAAACCTGCATCATTACATTACAAACTAATAGTTATAACTAGAAAGGAACACAAAATTACAAATGACGTAGTAAAGATCATGTTATCATTAAAAAAAGAGCCGTTAAAACGTAAGAGGGCGCTCTCTAAACACTCATCGGTTTCAACCATTTTGAATAAAATATTGTGCATGTGATGCTTTGTTGAAATAGTGATTAGATAGAGAAATAACCAACAACTATTTAAATACCTATTTTGTAACTTTTTGAAAAGAAGAAGCATTTTTTTGAATTTGTAACGGCTGGTTCAAAATTCTCTAATAAACCCGGGGCCCCGGGTTTATTACAAATTGTTATATTTATGGATATTTCAGCCGTTTCTGAACCGATTTTGATCAAACAAAGATGATTTTATTGTTTAAATATTATGCTCTTTCAAATTTTACACTCAGTTTTTCATTACCTCAAAAACCAATTAAGTAGTCTAGCGCCCTCTCTACCAAAACTCAACTTTCCCTTTAAAGTACACATTGGAGACTTAAAATCCGAACACTTCAGTCATAAATACCTTTATAACGGAAGATAAATTTAGAAAACCGAAACCTGTACAATGCATCTATTGTTACAATGTTATATCCTTTGTTAACCCTCTCGCTCCACAGCTCATAACATCCCAAGTGACGCTACTCTCCACAGCGCCCGATGCTGTGCGACTCGATTACACAGCCAACTGCTTGACGGAAACCGTCCAAGACTCAAACGAATGTTCCGGACTCAAACTCGGGGACACTGTATCCTTCGATATAGACATCACGGCTGAGCAATGTATTGGCAGTACGAAGTACGTAACATTTTTCTCTTCTCTTGTTTAATCTAAGATTAAGATTAAAAGATGAATTTATTTAGTTTATTCTAGATATTCATGAGGTTAGAAGTAATTTAACAGCGTATTTATATAAATGAAAAGGTGCGTAGGAAATATGGCTTATCCGGGATTCGCAACCTAAACCGCTGGTTTGCTAGACCGGTACTCTACCTGTCCAGCTGAGCTATGAACATTCCTAGAGCTGGTGCTCGTCCGTCCCTGAAAAACCCTTAGTATTCAATAATCATGTTGGTTAGAAGCTATGATATTGACCCGACATTTACATGAAGGGTCGAACTCAACTTGTGGATATTATGTGAACACCGAAGTGATGCAGCTTTTTGTATTATTTCAAATAGGGAAACTGACCACAGACATTTAATGATATATAACTTAATAACATTTCACACATATTTGTATTTTTACATTTTTGTCGGTAGCTTTACCATTGGTCCTGTTGGATTCAACGAGGAGTTGGTTATTGAGCTAGAAGTGGCGTGTGATTGTGAATGCCAGAGCCAGCCGGTAAGATCAATTATCGTATCGAATATCTTTAAAGGGAACGTTATAAAAATCCTCAAAACTAACTTGAAGCTGACCAATTGCCTTTAAATCAATATTCTTTTCAAAATATCTTTTGGAAGCGTGCGGACAACTTAGGGTGATAGAAAACATTAATTATGAATCGTAATCATCGTTTCCCTATGTTTCTAATTACCAATAGTGTGTATCGTTCTGAATCTCTTGCCAGGAAGCGAATAGCTCCTCGTGTACTAACGGGAATGGAACGCTGCTGTGTGGCGAGTGTGAATGCAACCCCGATAGATACGGCTCTAAATGTGAATGCAGTGGGAATGACATCGGCCAAGAAAGCTCAGACCAAACTCCCTGTATAGTGTGAGTTCTGTTTCTGCTTTGTTTCATAAATTGGTATTATAAATTAGTAATATAGGCCGGTGGTGGTTGTAGTATTAGTAGAGACAGCAGCAGCTGCAGCAGCACTACTACTACTACTATTAGTAGTACTACAATAGTAGTAGTAGTATTAGTAATAATAGTAGTAGTAGTAGTACTAGTAGTAGTAGTAGTAGTAGTAGTAGTAGTAGTAGTAGTAGTAGTAGTAGTAGTAGTAGTAGTAGTAGTAGTAGTAGAAGTAGAAGTAGAAGTAGTAGTAGTAGTAGTAGTAGTAGTAGTAGTAGTAGTAGTAGTAGTAGTACAGTAGTAGTAGGAGTAGTAGGAGTAGTAGTAGTAGTAGTAGTAGTAGTAGTAGTAGTAGTAGTAGTAGTAGTAGTAGTAGTAGTAGTAGGAGTAGTAGGAGTAGTAGTAGTAGTAGTAGTAGTAGTAGTAGTAGTAGTAGTAGTAGTAGTAGTAGTAGTAGTAGTAGTAGTAGTAGTACAGTAGTAGTAGAAGTAGTAGTAGTAGCAGTAGCAGTAGTAGTAGTAGTAGTAGTAGTAGTAGTAGTAGTAGTAGTAGTAGTAGTAGTAGTAGTAGTAGTAGTAGTAGTAGTAGTAGTAGTAGCAGCAGTAGTAGTTATAGTATTCTTTTTTACATTTTGTATTCATGTTCCGTTTGTCGTATTTTATGAAAGCGTAAAGGAAAATCATGAATATCCAACTGTGATCCATTTCTACAGGGATGGTACAGGAACCGTCTGTTCGGGACGTGGAGAGTGTGTGTGTGGAAAATGCATCTGTGCCAACACTGGGGTAATAACATACATTAGTTTTCTTATATTTATTCGTAACCAACTATAAGCAATATTCTTTTTTATTTTAATTTTTGATATATATAGATGTAAGCTATTCATTTGGTTAGTAAGTACACTTTGATTGAGATGTCCATTTCTTTAATATACATTCGGGCAACAAAGGCATATATGTCTTTTAAACGTGAATGAAAATATATATACTATATTACCTCTTTACCCAAAGCCTATAAGGAAAAATAAATAATCAATTATTCATGCCTGTGATATTTTCCATAAATATAGTCATATTCAAGTTCGTTGGTCTTTTTACTAATAACCCAAATGGACTACTAAAATAACCAATACCGTAAAACATTGACCATAGGCGCTACTGTTTCAGTCACTGTCACAGTATAAGCAGGTATTATCAACAGCGCCAGCCGCATCCACAAGGATCCAGTATAATGAATATGTATCTAGCCCTTTGTCAACAATCTTCGAGCCGTCCCATGAATATTCATGATAGTGTAGAAATGTATTGTTACTGTACTATTTCCACTCACCAACAGCTCTGTCAGGCTCGGAATTGAGGAACTCGGGACTTGGAAGAACTCCGTGAAGTTGTAGACGATCGAGGTCGCTTCCAAAAACAAAATGGCGTCTCGCTAGGTGTCTTTCCTGTGCTTACGCGGTTTTCGAAGAGTCAGCTCACTCGACGCACACAAAATGAACGCGTTTCTACTGTGTCGCTACTTAGCTCGGAGATACACATAAACGCGATTCTAACTTATAAAATATTGCGCTAACCCCTCGGTCAGCGCAAGCGGAAAGTATGCTAAAGCTTTGAAAATCCAATCTTTGGTGAACGAAAGAATCCCTGGAACTTTTAGGGGTAAAGTCACTAAAACGCGAAGACGAAAAAGTACGCATTCAATAAACTGACGCTAGCGGGAATCCGCTGGCTTTACTGCCCGAACTCTGGGGTAGAACGTTCTAACAAAAGTCGCCGACTGCCACAATAATTCTGCGTGCTAACCGGACGGTGAGATATAGAAGAGTGGGGAGAAAACCTCCGATCTATCGACCAGCGAAACTCGCCGCGATGCGTGTTCAGCTCTCATTGGCTCCAAAGGTCGCCGTTGCCATCACAACGCTTAATATGCTAATTAACACAAGAGTGCTGACCTCGGCAAACTCTTAATGGCGATGTCCAACATATTAAGAAATTAAGAGCTGCTACAGTAGCCCCCTCCTAGATTGCGAACGTCCCGAACGAAGAAGCGATCGATGCCAAAAGATATCCCTCAACCAGTATCATAACTCGCGAACCTAGCAGGGAAACGGACCCTTCTATCTGACCTCGTTGCTCGCTCTGGCGGCGTCGGCGTAGTCGTGGTTGCATCTGCAGCTACGCGAAGAGTACTATCTGGAACAGTGCCGTCAACAGCAGGGGCCAGAAAGGCCACCTTAAGGCGATCAATGCTAAATGTATCTTCCTTCCCACGGGCATCCAACACAAAATACTTAGGAGTCCTGCGTATCACCTTGTAAGGCCCGTCGTACTGTGGCTGTAGCGAAGGACGCACTGTATCGCACCGAACAAAAACATGGGAACAGTCCTTAAGTCCGCCAGGCACATGCGAAGAAACGTTCTGTGTCCGTGCCTGCGCTGGGTGGGCGTCTGCCATGTAATCCCGCAATCGGTGCACATAGTCGGATCAGGTACCAATTCTGGCGCAGAGGGCGCCACCATCTGTCCTGGCAGCCTAAGCGTCGCACCATACACCATCTCTGCCGGAGTACATCCCAAATCCTCCTTTACCGTGGAACGAATTCCAAGGAGAACGATGGGTAAACACTCAAACCATCGGTTGGGCTGCTGATGAGCTCGAAGCGCTGCCTTGAGTTGCCTGTGGAAACGCTCCACTAAGCCATTAGCCGCTGGGTGATAAGCCGTCGTACGTGTGCGTGTGCTTCCCAACAGTGCCGCAAGCTCGCGAAACAGCTGCGACTCGAATTGCCTGCCTCTGTCTGTAGTAATCGTAGAAGGCACACCATGGCGTGCGATCCAAGCGTGCACCAATGCTCGCGCGACAGTCTCTGCCGTCATGTCCCGCACGGGAATGGCATCCGCCCACCGCGTAAAACGATCTACGCAAGTGAGAAGATAACCATACCCGTTCGACGGTGGAAGAGGTCCAACTAGATCAATGTGAATGTGGTCAAACCGGACGGTGAGATATAGAAGAGTGGGGAGAAAACCTCCGATCTATCGACCAGCGAAACTCGCCGCGATGCGTGTTCAGCTCTCATTGGCTCCAAAGGTCGCCGTTGCCATCACAACGCTTAATATGCTAATTAACACAAGAGTGCTGACCTCGGCGATGTCCAACATATTAAGAAATTAAGAGCTGCTACAATAGCATAATCATGCAAAGTTGACAAAATGTGAACGTTACATAAGGTTAAAAACCCACCAAGCAAGCAGAAGTAGCTCTTGGGTCGGTGGTTGGTGCAAATCATTCTAGGCATGATGATGGTATGTAAAGCCGTAGGTTCAAGTCGCATTAGATAAATGATTTTTTTTATTCTTCCATTTCATATGAAATTTTGTTTTAACAAATGCCACCGTTTTGTGCATAGGAATAGGAAGGAAACTCATTTACTTTTTGTAAAATACACAATTATTACATTCAGGTGAAGTCATGGCATTCCCGGCCCCACCCCACCCCCACCCACACACACTAGTGTGTGTGTGTGTGGGGGGGGGGGGGGGGGGGGGAGGATGGGATCAATAACCTTAAAATCAAATATCTTTATAAATGTGCGCATACTAATTTTTGGTGGTTTACGATAAATTCGTTTATAGTGTGTTTTTAAAATAATATTTGTTATGAATTTTCGACACCCTTGGTCCATTTAATAATGTCTCCCAAGTTACCCATCATCCACCCCCTTCGACCCCTCCGAAATATTTCACTGAACATCTCGACCAGTCAATCAATGAGGATTACGTATCGTATTCGAATTAATTTGAGAAAATACGCACCTTAAAGGTGGTATCTCACCGGGCTGGAGACTAGTTGGCGACTAGTTGGCGACTCAGTCTCCGTTAGTCGCGGAGACGTCTCCGCGACGTCGCCGCGACGTCTCCTGGAGACTAGCCGGGTCTCCGGGGAGTCGCGGGAAAATCAAACATGTTCGATTTTCGACCATCAGTCGCGGAGACTAATTTTGTCCGTGACTGGGGAGACGTCGCCGCGACGTCGCCGCGACGTCGCCGCGACCTACTGGAGACCAAGGCGACTGAGAGGATACGTTGTGGAGACCTCTCCGCGACACTACTTGAAGTTGCTTGACCCACTTTAGAGACCACGTGACTGAGCTCTTTATCATTTGGTACAGTTTGTTCCTGCTCCCATGGATACGTCGCGGAGACGTCTCCGAGACTTCGCCTTGGTGAGATTGCAAACCATTTTCGGGTCTCCTGAGTCGCCGCGACTGATCAGTCGCGGCAGTCGCGGCGACGTCTCCGTCGGTGAGATACGCACTTAAAGCCAGATCCCCTAAATGCTGGTAGATGACAATTCAAAACAATTCAATCAAATTGAATATCAATGTACATGGGCGTCGATCTGTCATTGATACCCATTCATCAGGGGGGATGAGCTATTCATCCATCCCCCCTGATGAATAGGTATTACGTAAGTATCGACGCTCATGTCAATGTAGCTATCGAGTCTGTATGTATAATATGCATTCTGCCTCATAGCCATTGGTTTCTGATATGTTTGAATAAGGGAACGTATTTTATATTTACATGTTATAGTATTTTCACAAATCTTTCAATAAAAGCATCTACAAATATTTGGGTTGCCCAACATTGCTTCCTATTCATAAGTTGTTATTAATTCTTGGTAGGAAAAGAGTAAAATAAAGTTTGTGCTTGATGAAGAGTTGGCTGAAACAGGGTGATAAATCAATTTTAAAATGACCCTACCCCCTCCATCCACTAATATATAAAGCTTAATACTATTACTTGCAGAATGTCAGGACTTCACTCACCTGAATGTAATAATTGTGTATTTAACACAAAAATGATAATTTTCATTCCCATTCCTATGCACAAAACGCTGGCATCTGTTAAAACAAAATTTCCTATGGAAATAAAAAATAAAAAATAAAAATCTCTTATCCAGTGCGTCTTGAACCTACGGCTCTACATAATGTGATGCAATTTTGCCTTACACTGATTTGCAGCAACCACCGACCCAAGAGCTACTTCTGCTTGCTTGATTGGATTTCAACCCTTAGTAACGTTCATCTTTTCTAACTTTGCGTGATAATGCTATCATGAATATTCATTAAGACCGGCTCGAAGATCGTTGACAAAAGGCTAGATACATATTCATTCTACTGGATCCTTTTGGATGTTTGCTGGCGCTATTGATACTCCTCTGAACCAGTACCGCCTATGGTCAATGTTTTACGGTATAGCCATATTTAATTGATTAGTTTTACAAATGCAAAACAAATAAACAGTTGTCGATTAGCAGCCCTCGTCCGTTGTTTTAATCGATGTCCATGTTTTCACTGTCTTGTACGTAGAATGCAGGCGAGAACATTTCTGGTCGTTTCTGTGAGTGCGACAACTTCAACTGCCCTTACAGCAAAGGTCTTCGTTGTGGAGGTAAAGATGTAATTTTATAAACAGTATGAAATTAAATGAAATTAAGTAAAGCTAAATCAAATTAAATCAAATTTATGGACAATAATAACAATAATCAATTCAATATAAACAATATTTAAAATATGTCATGTAAACAAATGTTATACAAATGTAGAAAGGCGCTAAATTCACTTTCTATCAAAATTATGTCAACATTATAAGTGCAATAATTAGCTTAGTAGTTAGCTATTAATCAAAATTAAAGACAAAATGCGCAATCTAAACACGAAATGTGGAACAATTAGTTTGTATACTCCCTAGACACGTGTAAAAAGACAAACTAAGAAAGAAAATAATTTTTCTCCAATGATAGTAAAGTAGATTTAGTGCCTTTTGGAATTAAGCTCTTCAAACAGTGTTTGATTTGGAGTTGAATATACCTAAATATATGTATATATTTTTAATGACAATGTCCAATATTATGAAAATCGCAATTATGGTAATCAACCAAAATGAGAGCGCCGCGTTACTACATTATGACGTCATAATTGCATGTGTAAAAGGGGGAAAAATAGTCGCTAAAGGTGAATAGTCTGTTATCATTTAAAAACAGCCATTTAAACACAAGATAACATCAGAATGATTCCCCTCCAAGTCCTGGTGTACTTGTTAAAGTTGATAATTGATCCATCTCATGGGATCCCATTATATAGATGTCATAAGGCATACAGTGAAATGAGATATTGGCTTTTATTTTTTAATTATGACAACATGGATATTTAGGTTGAATCATCGAAATACAGGGTGGCCCCCAAAAACGGAACGGGGCACTTCCCAAAATAAAGTTACAAAATAAGTATGTCCATCGGATAGAGTGTCTTTTCCAATGAAAAACAATACCAAGAACAGTAATTTTGGTCGTGTAGTTTTTGTTTTAGGGCGCTGTGAGTAACACCATGTCAGGTTCCGATCTTTGCTAATTTTTACCAAGTCAGTGCCTGATAAATCGCACTTACTGCCCATCATACCATTGAACACGCGAGTAATCCACGCGCCATTGTTAGTGTGCATTCAGCTGTGTGCCAAACGATGCCGAGATAGAATGACGGGCAGTAAGTCTCATTTATCAGACAACGACTTGGTAAAAATTGACAAAATTGGGAACCTGATATGGTCTCACTCAAAGCGCCCTAAAACAAAAACTACACGTCCAAAATTACTGCTCTTGGTATCGTTTTTCATTGGAAAAGACACCCTATTCGATGGACATAATCATTTTGTTACTATATTTTGGGATGTGCCCCGTTCCGTATTTTTTTGGCCACCCTGTATAACGCTCATGATAAATCAACAAGTGTTCATGAAGGATATTATTCTAACATTATACAAAGCTCGACCAGTACTCTGTATTACCTCACAAACTCAGGTCCGGAGCGCGGCCAGTGTGTATGTGACGTAGCGACTGGGCAGCCTAAGTGCCAGTGTCTGCCCGGATACATAGGAGTAGCGTGTGACTGCCCCACCACGATTAAAACATGCAGAGCGACCAACGGGGTGAGATAACAACTCATGCAATGGTTACCTACCTCACAGTTAGGCACACTCCCGTAAAAGCGGGATCGCTTGTAGTCCCGCTAAAGTGGGTTTATGAATTAGTCATGATCCAAGATGGGGTTCACTGCACGCAGCCGCGCTGTACAAAGTGAATGGACACTCGCCTTCCGTTCATGACTTGACTATCTTTTATTTAAAAAATCATGACAAATATCCCGCACGGTTGATTATTTTTTATCTTAGATATGTTTATTGAAATGAATAAAACAATACGCAAATTAAAATAAGAAATAGTTCGCCTTGTGGGATTTTTGTACCCACTGACTGAATATATAATGAGGGTGTCACAATTTCAAAAAGGTTCCTTCAATTTGCTTCAAAATATTCGAGAATGTTATTCTAGTTGCATGCTTTGTGATTTACCCCGTTTACTCACTGTCTTTGTGGATCACGATGTGCATAATTATCTAGCTGTAGCCACTGATGTGACATGGCACGTACACACTTACTATATTACGTAATAGACGGCCTTGTTATTTGGGGTTTTTAATAATTCATATTATAGGTCTGAAACGAGAATAGAGCTGACGGCGTGTTCCGTGACCTTCGCACAGCACCGGGCGAAGGATCCCGAAAAGTCGAAACTATAAGCGATCCCGCTTTTGCGCGAGTGTGCCCAACTGCTCGAGTGGCGGGAAAACTCGACCAGTGGAGAGAACTGGGCCACATACATGCATACATTCGAAGCGAAGATCTAAGTAACACTATTTATGGACTTTTTATGTTCGCATTATCATAATTATTTGCTTGGCGCCGTTTTTTTCTTCTTCTTCATTTTAATTAGCTGAAGTCCAGTCAGATAAAACATTAACTCTGACAAGACAGAGTTAACTTATTGCCTATTCATAGGAATAGTAATGGAAGGTGAATAACCACAAATCGTATTTATATCTAATTGAAATAAATAAATTTGACTTTTCGTTTAGTTCAACTTTTCCTCACTTTCCAACCTGTTTTTTTTTTCCCCCATAGCTGGAGTGCAATGCTAATGGCAGGTGCGTATGTGGCGTCTGCAAGTGCTTTGTAGACTCAGAGTTCCAGGGACGAACGTGTGAAACATGTCCGGTGAGTTACGTGTCAAAATTTTTAATTTTTTTATTATTGTTTGTCTTATACATTTTAACATGATTTGTGGCTATCATTATTCATTTATTTTATATCATTAATTATATACCTTTTCTGTTGAAATAGAATCAAAATTGATATGAAACTTGCTGGAAACTAGAATTCCAGGAATTGTTTTCACTTTCTGTGTATATCGTTATGGTAGCTCAGATGTAGTGGGTCTGCCTAATACGCACATCGGGTCATACCAACGATTATTCTAACTAATGCCTATACTGCATTCCGTATACAAACATGTTTTGTTGTAAACATTTGATTGTACAAGCAATTGCACTCAGTTAAGCCCTCGGATTATACTTTTTTTTTAAAATGCTTTCATCTACCTCATTACGGCCACCAGAGATAGAGAATGCAACATAA
Source organism: Echinarachnius parma (assembly GCA_037951105.1). Lineage (NCBI taxonomy): Eukaryota > Metazoa > Echinodermata > Echinoidea > Clypeasteroida > Echinarachniidae > Echinarachnius > Echinarachnius parma. The sequence continues at coordinate 7,570 of JBAMJV010002911.1, read as the reverse complement.
CTTATGCCCTGTTGATATGTTGGGCAAGTATAATTTGCCAGAGACAGAAACATTTCTACTTCAAGGTTCTTAAATTAGTGTAGGATTATTCAATGTATTCACTTGGTCATTCAAATGTACCTTTTTTCAATTTGGTGTGTATTTGTATAATGTTTAATTGCTTCGTGTTCATAATCATTGTTCTGTGAAAATATATGAATATATTATATCAGTCTCATTTCTGTAACTATGGTAACGACAGAGTTGTCCATCCGGTGAATGCCACGTGCACCGTGAGTGTGTGCAGTGTCTGATGTACGGGACTGGGCGTCTCACCGAAGAGCAGTGCGAGATGTGCACAATCAACATCGTCAACGTTACCAACGTTGCGAATTGTAAGTTTATTTTTTCAATTTATGTGATTTTGCAATTGTTTGGTGTTGCCTATTTGTTTCATTGTTTGTTTGTTTGTTTGTTTGTTTGTTTGTTTGTTAGTGTTGTTTGTAGGTTTTACTTTTAAAAAGGGCAATATTAGACGGATATTTATACGTATCTGTGGGAGCCAGGCCATAATATGCTCGAATAACATGACAAAGGAGCTGGATAAAGTTTTGTGAATAAGGGGTTAAAGTTAACATGAGTTAGCGATATTATAGACTCCGCGTTTATATCATATTCAATAAGTCGGTGCGTTGTCTTGAATACGTTTAATGTTGGATTGATTTAATGTTTACTTAATGTTTTATTTAATTTAATTAATTTAATGTTTAATTCATTGATAATTCCTCTCAGATTCCATGGCCGGAGATGCTTGTACATTCACTGAAGAGAATGGCACTTGCACGTTCACCTTCGTGCTGGTCTATGACGAGAACAGCACGCTCACCATCTATGCTGAGAGTGAACAAAGTGAGTTTGATCCCAGGACCGTAGCCAGAAATTTCAAGGGGCGGGGTGTCTGTAATTTACACAATGGGAACTAGACCGATTGTGGCCGAGAACGAGACCACTGGTTGAGTCACTGGAACCCCGTTCATTTGTGTTCATTAGAGTGACTGTATACGATTAGTATTTGAATTAACCCCCAATCGGTAGCCCGAGTATCAATTCCAGTATCAATAATTATAATTATATTAAAACGCGAGATATGTCATTCTCTCTTCTTTCACGCTATCCAGGATGTGTTACCATGGTTACGGAGCAAAGAGAATCTGCTCTCACCCATTGACAAATCAGTTGGTTGGTGCTGGGCATCATCGCTGGTGTGTCGTTGATTTTTTTTAATTATCACACGAATTGCTCTCTATTCGTTCACCCTATCCAGGATATGTTACGGGGCAACGTGAACCTCCCGTTACCCAACAAAAAATCATATGGGTGGTGCTAAGCATCATCGCTGGAAGAGTTGATTTTTTGTTTAATTACCACATGAGTTATTGCTTTAATAAAATGCGACGAATTGTTTTCTGTTCGTTAACCCTATCAAGGATGTGTTACGGAGCAACGTGTACCTTCCCTTCCCAACAATAAATCATATGGGTGGTGCTGGGCATCGTCGCTGATGTATCGTTGATTTTTTTAATTACCACACGAATTGCTTTCTATTCGTTCACCCTACCCAGGATGTGTTACGGGGCAACGTGAACCTCCCGTTACCCAACAAGAAATCATATGGGTGGTGCTAAGCATCAAAGCTGGAAGAGTTTATTTTTTTCTTCAAATAACCACATAAGTTATTGTTATAATAAAATGCGACGCTTGTTCTGTATTCGTTCACCCTACCAGGATGTGTTACGGAGCAACGATAACCTATCCTTACCCAACAAGAAATCGTAATTATGGGTGGTGCTAAGCATCATCGCTGGAAGATTTGATTTCTTTTTAAATTACCACATGAGACAAATTTGAAGATTTGATTTCTTTTTAAATTACCACATGAGACAAATTTTGTTTTATTCGTTAACCCTATATCAAGGATGTGTTACGGAGCAACGTGAACCTATCCTTACCCAACAAGAAATCATATGGGTGGTGCTGGGCATCATCGCTGGAATAGTTCTGATTGGACTGATAGCCGCATTGCTCTATCAGCTGTATCTCCATGTGATGTACAGGCGCGAATACAGTCAGTTCGAGAAGCAATGTCAGAATGCGAAATGGGATATTGTAAGTACAAAGCCACTTGATATGGGGGTTGTGGGTTCCAAACCGATTCATGCTCTGTCCTGTAAAAATGTATTAATGCCAAAAAGCAGTATTGAGACAATGTTTGATCACACTTTAGGCGCTTATAAACATTTATATTAAAGGGATAGTTGAGTTTGGTATAGAGGGCGCTACACAAAATCATTTCATTGTGAAATAATGACAAACTGAGTGTCAAATTCGGAAGAGCATACAATTTTAATGACAGACTAAACTTTATTTGATCAAATTCGGACCAGAAATTGCTAAAATATCCATTAACATAACTATTTGTAATAATTGTGGGGCCCCACAATTACTACAATTTCAATACAAAAGAGGTTCTTAAATAGTTGTTGATTATCTCTCTATCTAATCACTATTTCAACAAAACATCAAATGCAAAATATTTCATTTTAAATGGTTGAAACCAATAAGTTTTTAGAAAGTGCCCTCTAGAGTTTTAACGGCTCTCTTAGAATGATAGTCCTCCGTCATTCGTCCGTCCGTCCGTGACGCTTACAAAAATGTGAATAACTTTCCAACCCTGCATCTGTTTGTAACAGTATGAATTTGAGTTTTCTGTTAGCTTTACCGGATAGAGCTGCTCAAAATCTATAGATTTAGCTAAAAAGATGAATTTTGATGGAAAATGGACCTAACCTCTTTTGGAAACGAGCTCTCCAGAATGAAGAGTTTGTTTCCAAAAAAGGTTAGGTTCACTTTTGTACTGAGAAAAGGATTTTTTTTTTCTCATAGTATAACAATGGCATTATTGAGTGTTTACGTGGTAAACGTGGATTATGCTCCAAATTTTGTGTTTATTAAGTATAATTATTGTTTTATTTTGTCTTGCAGACGGGTAACCCAGTGTTTAAGTCACCGATTTCGGAGTTTAAGAATCCTCAGTACATGCAATAAACATTTTGGATGGACTTCATCATATGTAGCCGATCAAACATAGAAATGACGGAGGCCGGAATTTTCCTGAATGCAACATTTTTTTTGGTGAAGAAACTTTCCGCTTTTTTCTTTCAACATGGGCGCGTTTCACTGACCTACTAATAACTAGTTGCTGACATGTATACTTTGCAGGGGCGGATCTAGCTTTTTGCTAAGGGGGGGGGGGGGGGGGGGGTGTTTGACCCAATCGTCCACGAGCCGCTTAGCGGACACCCCCCTCTCGGCGAATTTGTTTGCTATTTTGAACCCCCGTAAGTGATTTTTTTCTCACCTTTTTCACTTATACATTTTCAATTGGCAGTCCAAGGGGGGGGGGGGGGGGGGGTTAAACCCCCTAACCCCCCCCCCCCCCTGGATCCGCCACTGCTTTGAATAATGTTACTTTGTGTATCAATCTTGAGTCACTGTTGTTAGGTTTCGATTTTGATTGAATTTATACTTAACTCGAGTATTGTTCTTTTGCAAATGTATTGCTTTGTGTTAGTACTGTAAATTCAATTCTATTTTTACTTTCAAGATGTTGCATATGTATATACATTGTAAGCCTATAAAACAAAAACATATTTACAATTACACAGGAGAAAATCGTGTCACAGATTTTGAATTCAAATGCCATTTCATTTTGTTAAAGGGATAGTTAAGTTCTGGTAAGGAGAGTACAGTGAAACTGAATTTTAGTAACCAAAACCTGCATCATGACATTACAAACTAATAGTTATAACTAGAAAGGAACACAAAATTACAAATGACGTAGTAAAAATCATGTTATCATTCAAAAAGAGCCGTTACAACGTAAGAGGGCGCTCTCTAAACACTCATCGGTTTCAACCATTTTGAATAAAATATTGTGCATGTGATGCTTTGTTGAAATAGTGATTAGATAGAGAAATAACCAACAACTATTTAAATACCTATTTTGTAACTTTTTGAAAAGAGGAAGCATTTTTTTGAATTTTTAACGGCTGGTTCAAAATTCTCTAATAAACCTGGGGCCCCAGGTTTATTACAAATTGTTATATTTATAGATATTTCAGCAGTCTCTAAACCGATTTTGATCAAACAAAGATGATTTTATTATTTAAATATTATGCTCTTTCAAATTTTACACTCAGTTTTTCATTACCTCACAAAAAAATAAGTAGTCTAGCGCCCTCTCTACCAAAACTCAACTATCCCTTTAAACGATTTTTTTAAAGATGTTATTTTTATAGTTAATGTGCATTGGTTGATGTAAGAATTGTATATTATGATAAGTATGTAATATGTAGTAAATGATTATACATATTGTCATTCTTCCCCGTATCTATTCTGCAGCTCATTATTGTCTGTATTGAACATGTTAAAGTGATACATTAACTTCATTGGAATTGACAGTAATCGTAATGTAATTGTGAGGTTGGAATGTTTGATAGTTTCATAAAAGACACTGCTTATCTAATGAATAAATTATTCATTTATGGCAGATTTGATCACCAGTGATAATAATAATAAGCGCTTAGAGGCTGTTCTGCATTAGGCGCTATACAAATACGAGCTATCATTATTATTATCACCTAATGCACATTGATTTAAACGGTGCTGGGAACGCTTTCTATACATCATAGATATCTCCATAATAAAGTAGACTTTTGAAAATCAAGACCAAAATAAAAAAAATAAAAATAAAAAAAAAAAATAAAAAAATAAATAAAAATCGTTTTTTTTTACCATTATCAACAAAAAAATCGGTACATTCAAGAGAAATGTAAAACTCCAAGTGGTGTTGGTTTAATTAAATATCCCCATAAATAGGAAGACGTTAGAAAATCAAAACCAAAATAAAGAACTAAAACAAATCATTTTCTGCTACCAATACTAATAGCAAACCAACATGGAAACAAGATAAATGTAAAATAAGTGATTTGGGTTCATTTTACCCAGTTAATTGATCACTTTATAATTTTTCAATTCAATTTTGCATTGTAAACTATGTCTCTCTATATTATATTATTTGAAGTTAATTACGTAAAGAATGATATGAAGTAAAAATGTTTATAAAGTATACGTCAAATTTTAGTAATGATAGAAATTATACATAAAAGTTATGTTTGTTGCAAATAAACAAACTATTGTTGCTGAATTCATGATAAATATGATTATGATAACAACAAATTTGTAATGCGATATTTTTCTGCTTGTATTTCAATATGTGAATTTTTATATATACTTCTGTCACAGGGCAACGGATATAGCAAATAAATAAATGAATATAGGCAGATTGCGCCTTCTTAGGAAAATCAAAAACGCGTTTGGTCTTTGATTCTGACGGACTGACTATCTCTCGTATCACTGTTTTTATAAGTTTCGCAGTATATTCGACAAAAACAAATAGATTTTCGATTCGTATATCTAAAAACAAATCATCGTAAAAGGTGAATTTAATCATTGGTACCAACTCCAGGGGCGTCGATCCTTGGGGGGCAGGGGGGGGGGGGCGGTCGCCCCCCCCCCCCAATTAAAATATTGGGGGGGGCGAACATATCATTTCGCCCCCCCAATAATTCCGAAAATGAGGAAGAAAAAATCGAGTGATATAATGCCAAAGAGGGGAAAGACACATTTATCAATAATTAATCTTCAAAATAGCTGTTTTATTTTAGGTTGAAAAGGACTGTAAATCTCCTTTTTTGCCGCGCGCTTCGCGCGCATACAGTTTCTCATATTGCAAGTTTCATTTCGGTTGTGGGAACTCACCTTTTGAAATGTGTTGGGCAGTGTAACTTCCCAAACGCACACCTCAAACGAAGTTTTTTAAACCCTCATCTATAGAAAATAAAATAATCTGAAATAATTTATCTTTCAGTCAATTCGGTCCATATGCGCTGAACGCAAATCAAATTGGAATATCATGTCCCCCCACATTTGAAAGTGGAGGAGATTGTCCCCCTCCCTTTGTCATTATGTATGTTTGGTTCCATACTTTTATACTTCATATTATGTGAAATTTTCTGTCTCAGGTGTGCACCAAATCGCACAATTTCACGCCCCAAAATACAAAAGCTCCCTAAACTAATGTGGGAGGGGGACACCCCCTCCCACACCCTCCCCGGCTCGGACGCTTCGCTTCCTCGCAATGTCTCCCCTCCACTTTTGAGAAGTTGTTGACGCCCTTGCTTAGTTTCATGGGAGCTCAATGCCCCTAGACTATATCGATGGCTCTATAGTATACAGGATCACGTGGATCCATCTCATGCAAGGCTCAATCTTTTCCTCGCTATGCCCTTTAAAAGTACGTTACGAGCAGGTTTACTATTTTATACAATTTTAACACCCATGATAGGAGTTACAAATGTCTGAAATCTAAAAGCTTCCGGGGGCTGAGCCCCCTGGACCCCCATTATTGTCCCCAAATATGGGTGCCCCCATAAGTCAGGTCTTCGAGCCATCAAGACACTTTCAATGAGCGCATAATAAAAGTTCCGGGCATGCCAATGTAGGACTTTTAGCTCTCTCAATGGTCACTCTGGAATTTGATTTCAAATTTCGCCCCCCCCCCCAATCGCAAAAACGGATCGACGCCCCTGATTTTTCCTGAAGATAATCACCAAAATACACATACACACACACACAAACACACGCAGACACACACACACAACTTACAAACACACACATACCCAGCTAGCCACCTGACGTCGGGCCGATGTCGGAATTTGGTTGCCGGATGTCGGCATATCGCCGTTGGCTCGAGGTTAAAATGTCCGCCAGCCCAACATCGTCACGACGTCATTTTTGTGATATATTGGCATAACGTCATTTTCCGACAATGGCCCAACATCATGTCATGAGATGATGTTTGTCGGAAAATGACGTTATGCCAATATATCACAAAAATGACGTCGTGACGATGTTGGGCTGGCGGACATTTTAACCTCGAGCCAACGGCGATATGCCGACATCCGGCAACCAAATTCCGACATCGGCCCGACGTCAGGTGGCTAGCTGGGTATACACATACACTTACACACAAACTCGCACGAAAAACTACAACAATATAATCGGTCATGTATTAATGAATGATTCGTTTATTCAGAATGTCGCCAGGCAGGGACGCAGACAAATTATATGAAGATTGATACAAATTTAAGTTTCTGTAAAGTAAAACTTTAAGGGATATTATGAGAAACTATTTCAATGTATCTACACGGACAGGTTATACATTATAATCTGATAATCAAGCAATCCATTTGAGACGTTATTAGAGCATTCCGGGTTTCTTCAAACTAGGACATGGTATATCCGGCAGAGAATCCCCTGCGTGTGACGGAGCTATCCGAGGTGAACCGAATGAACATTTGGTTTCCGGTTGAGGAGACCGGTCCGGGGATGGCACCGGAATCTCCGCATACGTTGGCAAGCCTATCAGCCATATCATCGGCACCGTCAAAGACCTGCATTAGAAAAAATA
>JBAMJV010002910.1:0-20707 GCA_037951105.1 Echinarachnius parma | reverse complement strand
GTTATTCCGAGGGTTCGTTATTCCGAAGGTTCGCTATTCCTAAAATGAAATCGGGTTCGTTAATCCGAAAATGAATTTGGGTTTGTTATAATGCTATAATTTCATATAAAGAGATAAAATAAACTTAAATGTTTGATTGGTCTGGCCAAGGGAGGGAAAAGGGGAGGGGTATGCTTAATGCAGGCTGTAAATTAAATAAACAAAACACAAATTATAGTATATTATAACAGACCCGATTTAATTTTCGGATTAATGAACCCTATTTTATTTTCGGACTAATGAACCTTCGGAATAACGAACCCGATTTTGTTTTCGGATAAACGAACCTTCGGAATAACGAACCCGATTTCGTTTTAGGAATAGCGAACTTTCGGAATAACGAACCCTCGGAATAACGAACCTTCGGAATAACGAACCTTCGGAATAACGAACCTTCGGAATAACGAACCTTCGGAATAACTGAACCTTCGGAATAACGAACCTTCGGAATAACGGACTGTAACCGTTCGTTTTACCTACGGCGAATTTTCTACGATACCGTGGAGTTTGGATATCGTACGATGTCTGCGATATCTTTGTGTGGCGGTCACATATTTGCCGGGGCTCGTACGATGAGTTTGAGAATTCAAGCAAAATTAAATCGCACGGCTCCCGTATACTTACAATCTGAGCGCTCATACGGACGCCTTACGGGACTCGTACGGACATCGCAAGATACTCTAACGATATATTTGACATCTTACGATTATATCGTACGATTTGAGTGGCCCGAAATTCAGTCGCAAAATCGTACTATATTCTCGGGAAAAAGCTACGGTGTCTGTGCTGGGCCCGTGCAATGCCATTGCGGTGCCCGTGCGATGCTATCTACGTCATGTCTACGGGCTTATGGAAAGTATTGGCAAAATTGGCAACGCACTCTGGCAAAGTTGTGGACAACTCCCCATACATTTTGTACACAGAATTTCAGTTTTGTTCAATTTTCAAAACAATTATGTTTACCCTTCGTTCGAGTAGACTATTGTAGACTGCTTTTATACATAACATATCATGAGTTAGGGGAATGGAAAATGTGACTATGAAGAAAACTGTAAAAATGGGAACATTTGTGTACAAAACATATGGGGAGTTGTCCACACACTTATCAGAGTGCGTTGCCAATTTGAGTTCCCCATAGGAATAAATGGACATCTTCAAAGAGCCGTAGTTTTCTTGTTTCTTACCCGATTATGCTCTAACTTTCAGAGATTACTCTTCTTAATCTCTTAAAGACTATGAAAGCAACATTTTGCTTGGGTTTCATTGCCCTTTAATTTGTTCTTCTTTAATGTATACACGGGGTTTTTTAAACACTAAATACATCAAATGTCAGATACCCTTTACTTAATCGTGTTATACATCATATTGACATAATTATGATAACATGATATAGCACGCAATAGAACTGTTTAATATTTAAAATTATAATTTTATATATTATGTAATTTAAGTGTCATATTTCATTTGTAACAAAATGATACGAAGTTGACCCCTACTAAATAACAGCTGGCTGACTCGGGTGTCCCACCCATAAGTGGAAAAAAAGAAGAAATATAAATATTGTAGTACGTTTAAAGAGATCTAGTAACTTTGCTGACATGTGCAACAAGTGATGAAGGGTTGACAAAAATAATGAGTATTGTTGTGATCTTATATGCCCACTAAATAATGTGTGAAAATGTCACGTTAAATTGATATTATAGGGCCAAGTACTGAACAAAAAGCTGATTGATATTCGATAACTCATTGCACTGACTTTGTACACAGTTATAACTTTCCAGTGGATAATTACAAAATAATCCGAATACTTCAACATTCGGAAAACCAAAGACTGATTCATGCTTCTATTCGTAATATGAGATAACCACAAGAATCCTAAGTACGATTCGTGGATTTTGACAATGACTGTGTCTATAGACCCCTTTAAAGTGAGAGTCAGTTAGGGCTCAAGCTGTCGATCGTAATAGAACCGTCGCCAAAGGCTGAATACAGGATTCTAGCTACTGCCTGAAAATCATGCGAATATCGAAATCTCAGACCTCCAACTGACACTCATCCTATCACACAACAGATTTCATTAAAGATACGCAATTTTTAGTATATATATATTTTTGTATTTACCTTTGGAATTATGCACTTCATTATACATATTATATGGGTACGAGTACATTACTATAGAGGTACGAACAGTTAGATAAGACACCGTTTAAAAACAAAGTACCTGGGCAACTCCAGCGTCACGGACATTACAAATCAGAGAATTTTCATGACTTTCCAATGCCACTACTAATTCATACCTCTAACTAATGTCTAACTTTATTTTGATTACAAAGCAATATCCTGGTTAAGTATGCAAAAAAAAGTTTCAGAACATTTATCCAATTCGTTACTGAGTAATTCTGCAAAATGTGCGCCGTCACGGACATTACATCTTTTGGACATGACTTTTTGCATCCATATACATCTTTGCAAAAGTCTGTGAGTTCTGAGACCTCACAAAGGTGATTTAGGTATTTAATTATAGACAAGGCAATGATGAATTGAATCCAAGTTGTATTGGGGGAAACGGGCCAGGCATATGTGATCTAGACAACAAAACGTTGTGTCACGTACATTACATTTTCAGCGTCACGGACATTACACTTTTGTCCACTTTTTCTAAACTCAGAAATACCCCGCAAAAAATGCTCCATTGTGCATGAAACTTTTTTAATTGTACATTTGATATGTAATCAAACAGTTTTGAGAACAAAAATTATATTTCAATTTTTTTTCAATTAGCAAAAAATTATTTTAAAGATATTAATAAGTTTTTCCAAAATTATTGTAAAATTTGAAATTTTTCAACAGAATGTGCAGTAAACCAAATGTTCAACTATTTAAAACAATATTATACATTTTTAATGAGGTACAATGCTGTTTTGTGCAAAAAAATTGTAAAATATAAAAAAAAGTTGTGTACATCATGGGCATAACACATGGAAAATCATGGACTAAGAGTATAATTTTTGCAATTTGATCATACTTTATGAGATTTAACCATCTCTTTCTCCTCCCAGTAAGTTATAATCAAGTCTTTATTGATTATTGAGACATGCATGTTCAAATTAAGCAAGGAATTTAGTTTTATAAATAGTTCAGAGTACTGACTCAAAGTTCACTATCTGATTAACGATACAATTTATTAAAACTTAAACCAGGAAGGTAGTAGTCCCCCTGTTACTTGGGATTATCTTATTTCTTGGCTAAAATAAGACATTTACATAAGAAAATAATGCTTGATATTTTTTTGCTCTGCTTTTTTTAATACTTTTCACTGCGTATGTAATGTCCGTGACGCAGCCGTGACGTAATGTCCGTGACGCCATTCTGGACAAACTATCAAATATTTTAGTAAATGCTCTTGATATACCCTTTAATATAACATTCTAGCTTTGCAAATGAATTTTGAATTAAATTGAATTAGGACTTCTGCTTCTACAAAAACTTTTATATCTAAAACGTCACGGACATTACACATCAATGTTGTAAGAATCAAGATTTTATCCATTAACAGTTTTCAAAAAGTAAAGATTTTTACACAGTTTCCTTTTCTATGATGTTAAAAAAAGACATAAACAAGACATTAGAAGTAGAATTATTGTTCTGAAGTTATCCATATTTTTAAATTTTATTTCACAATCAACGGATGCAAAATTTCATCATTTTGGGGGGTAATACATAAAATGTTTGTCCCAACTTCAATGGCCAAACAAAAAATATTCTGCATTTAATTTCAAACTTTTTTCCCTTAGTCATCAAAATATGGTCCTTCGTCATTACTATCCAGTAGTTAACAAGGCTGTCCCATGAGTTTCATTTTTCCATCCTTGGGTAACATTTTTCGTGGAATTGCCCACCTCTATTATGTCTAAATGTATATCCGTTTACACCGACACAGACCAACATACGCGGGTCCGTACGCGGTTGAATTGAACTTTGTTAAAGATCATTTTAATTTCGAACCTTTTAATGCTCAATTAGTCAATTTCAATGCATTTTGTGTCCAAATTTGTACATGAACATCTTATTATGATACATTCTTTCACGGGGTAGGTGATAAAAAAAAACATATTGTTTATTGCTTTTGTGTTGGGCGTTTCCCAGTACTGTTATTTGGCTTTAAATTACTATATTTCTGTAACAATCAGTCGTGTTTTTCCCCCCAAAGTATGTTGCATTATACTCCTGCAAAATTGCATATGAAGTAGCTAGTTAAGTCAAGCAGGTATTTAATAAAACTTCTCGGTAACATCAACATTTGATATCTAAATGATACTTAAATTAAACAACACTGTATAATACATCATCATAATTATACTTTATAGTGATATATTGAGATGGAAACTCTGTGCACACAACCAGAAACCGATTCAGGGGAATTGGGCAGATCTCCTCCTTAAATTAACATTTCTCTTGCTTCCCGACATACATGTACTTATGTAGGCTACTTACCAAATTACATTAGACATATTTTCATTTGCTGAATTAAGACTCACTGATACTTAGACGAAATGTTACGTAGACCAAATGGAAAGTCCTTAAAGCCAGTGTACAAAAATACCAAATTAGTGACAGACAGATACAATGTAGATTGTCTATGGCATCTAACCTGCCTATAGTGGCCACCTAAAGTTATCCCCTGCAGAGCAAAACAGATGAGGCCACCTGTCTACAGTGGCGACTTTTCTTGTTTCCGTTGGATAATCACTATATGATACATGTTTGGCTGTATCTGACTACCGACTATAGACCCATGATTGCTCTCAACCGTTTTGTCCCATGCATTAAAGGGGTAGTACAGTTTTGGTAAGGCTGAACTTTAATAACCAAACCTGGACAGTAACATTATAAACTAATAGTTATAACTCCACCATGCTCGAAAGGTATACAAAATTACAAACGACTAAGTAAAAAGCCTGTTATCATTAAAAAAGAGCCATTAAAACACAAGAGGCGCATCTTAAGAGGCATTGGTTTCAACAATTTTGCATACAAAATTATGCATGTGATGTTTTATTTAAATAATGATTAAATAGAGAGATCATCAACAACTATTTAAAAAACGCTTTTGAACATTTTTGAAAAAGTGCAAGCATTTTTTTTATTTTTTGAAAAAAGTCATCTAATTATTTGGGCCCCAAATAATTATAAGATCAGATATATTTATTGATATTTCAGCCGTTTCTGGGTCGATTTTGACCAAATAAAGTTTATTCTGCCATTAAAATTGCATGTTCTCTCGAATTCGACACTCAGTTTTTCACTACCTCTCAAAAACATTACTACCCCTTTAAGATCGATGGTCTCTAGAAAGTTGTCCCTTCTTCGTGAATACAGTTGAATAGTTTCTGGAAAAACCTCGTCACCTTCCCTGTTTGGACGGATAAAAATAATGATTACATTATACATTCAATAATTGTATATTTATGGTACTATGATTTGCAACGTATTATATCGATGATTGCAACGTAAATGCACATGTAATATACAATTATGATTAAGAGATAGACAAAGAAAGTGTTTGTCTATCCAACATATTATGTTCACTAAAATGTCTAAAAACCCATGAGTGTTTGTCAGTGTGTGTGTGCTATACGTCCACTCATTGGCGTAGCGTGGTCGGACTGAATTATATTTTTTTGAGGGGGGGGGGGGGTGGGGTGGGGGGGGGGGGGGGGGCAAACAACATTATTGAGGGGCTCACCTTATGTATTTATGTGTTTTTAAAAAAAAGTCCTCTTATGTTTCCTGTTGTCTTTTTCTCAAAATTATGGGGGGGGGGGGGGGGGGGGGGGTGGAGGCACGTGCCCTGCATGCCCCCCGTCGCTACCTTGATTACATTCTAGCAAACACATCAACGAGCTAGGATATGTGTTTGTCTGTGTGCGTGCTGTGTATGTGTGCGTTAGAGTATATATGTGTGAATGTGATCGTATGTGTCACGTGTATACAAGTGTGACCACGTTTTCTTTCTAATAAAGATATCGACGAGTCTGTATGTCTATGACTTGTGAAGGTGTACACAAGCAAGAGAGCCAAGTAATTGTATTGTGTTGATGGTGCTGTCGTTGCCGTTGGTGCGGTTATTGTTGGTGTTGCTGTTTTGTTTCTCTTTGTGATAGTTGGTGTTGCTGTTGTGTTTTTTTGTGACAGTTGGTGTTGCTTTTTTTGTTTCTCTTTGTGTCAGTTGGTGTTGCTGTTGTGTTTTTCTTTGTGACAGTTGGTGTTGCTGTTGTGTTTTTCTTTGTGACAGTTGGTGTTGCTGTTTTGTTTCTCTTTGTGTCAGTTGGTGTTGCTGTTGTGTTTTTCTTTGTGACAGTTGGTGTTGCTGTTTTGTTTCTCTTTGTGTCACTTGGTGTTGCTGTTGTGATTCTCTTTGTGACAGTTGGTGTTGCTGTTGTGTTTCTCTTTGTGACAGTTGATGTTGCTTTTGTGTTTTCTTTGTGACAGTTGGTGTTGCTGTTTTATTTCTCTTTGTTTCAGTTGGTGTTGCTGTTGTGATTATCTTTGTGACAGTTGGTGTTGCTGTTTTGTTGCTCTTTGTGACAGTTGGTGTTGCTGTTGTGTTTCTCTTTGTGACAGTTGGTGTTGCTGTTGTGTTTCTCTTTGTGACAGTTGGTGTTGCTGTTGTGTTTCTCTTTGTGTCAGTTGGTGTTGATGTTGTGTTTTTCTTTGTGACAGTTGGTGGTGCTGTTGTGTTTCTCTTTGTGACAGTTGGTGTTGCTGTTTTGTTTCTCTTTATGACAGTTGGTGTTGATGTTGTGTTTCTCTTTGTGACAGTTGGCGTTGCTGTTTGTTTTTCTTTGTGACAATAAAGTTCTTATCTACACGTATAACCAACCTGAACATGATTTGTATCGCTCGTTCTGCAGTCCGTGACGAGGATCGAAGAAGGCGTAGTAGACGGGCAGTCCCGACAGAGCGACAGAGATTCCAATTATTCTTCTCACCGGCGCCTGGTAGAAAGCCAGTATTACGACGAACAGCTGGGCTGCTAAGTAAATTACCACGCATATGATAGGGACCTTTTTCCATAAGGGGTGGAAAATAAAAGGTAGAAAGCACATTATACTTATACGTTTAATAAAATACAATATTAAATACGTCAACTGCATAATATGAACAGACATCTCTATGCGCTTTACAGAAATATATTACAGCAAATTACAATAGAAAAATTAACTTAAACCTATAAACATTTGATAAATCAGACTTAAATAATCAGACTGGAATAATATGATTAAGTTATCTACACAAATATTTAATTCTGGAATAAGTGGGTTTTTAGCAGTTTCTTAAAAGTATCCAGGGTTGGTGCGGCATGGATGTTGGCTGGGAGGTGATTCCACAGGGTTGGTGCTGAGATGCTGAAAGCACGTTGGCCATAGTGTTGTTTGTGTGCTCTTGGGACTTGAAGAAGATTCTGGGACTGAGATCGTAGGGAGCGGAAGGGGACGTACGGCTGCAGGAGATATACTGTGGTGCCATGACATGGAGTGCTTTGAAAAGCAGGAAGGGAGAAAAGTAGTAAAGTGTCTGTAATATCTATTCGCAGCTCTACAAAAATGTAGCAATATGTAGCTCTATGAACTAAAAGCTAACTGCGTCATTTAAAACCCCGTCTTAGACTCATTTCGTTGGAGGACGAAACATTACTTCAGGCTATGATATTCGCGGAGATGACAAAAAGGGTACAAATTCACGACAATGTTTGCGACAAGTAAAAGATAGGGTAGCTTTTCGTGAAGGACCACAATTGCATATTTAATTTGCGTACTTAAAGTCTTGAATGATTTTGTACATGTGTAAAATGCTAAATAGGGTATTTTTGGAAGACCAATTTGTACCCGCTTTGGTGTTACTTAAAAAGGGGGGACAATTTGCTTGTAAATGTACTTGAAACGTCGCAAATATGGGGTTATCAATTTTCACTTTCAGAATAATCGCGTGTTACGTATTTGAATATTAAGTGACACCACCGGGATTCATACCCTAAAGGGCCGCTCAAGTTCAGGGTACTTCCATCTGTAGTACGGCAGAACCATGACGGCCATCGCATCGGAGATCGACTCAACGAAGGCCACGTAGGTGATGAGGGAAATGAAGTCGGGTTCGATCATGTAGACGAGCCCGACAAGGTTGAGCAAGATGGCGGGGATCGGCGTCCGGTACGTGAGGTTGAGCATAGACACGACCTCCGGTAGTAGGCCCTCGCGAGCCGTGGCCATGAATTGTCTGGAAGGAGAAATAAACAGGGATGAAATATCATAAAATGAGTTACCCTTTGCGTTATCAGATGATGATAATTGTTTTCACTAACGTCTTAAGTTTACAATGAAACGCGTGGCCGATTTGTGTGCGTCACGTGAGAGTTTAGCCATGTTAGCAAAGACACAAAGTACGGTAGAATGTTCTCGCGAGGCATATGGTCATGAATTTTCTAAAAGAAGAAATAAACGGGGATGGAATTATCAAAAGAGGTCTTCAGTTGCGTTTAATTTCAGATGAGGATTATTGTAGCCTCTAACGCATCGCATAACGCGTGGCCGAGTTGTGTGCGTTATGGGGCACAGCAATTATATTGGGGATATACCTTATGTTTTTCCTTCATTAAAAAAACCCCTTTGTAATGGGATAGCACCCGAATTATGTTGTCATGAGCATGTACATTGTCCATCCATACATGTAATGTGTATGCGGACGGATACCAGTTCGCCCCGCATCTCCCACTTGACACCATAATAAATGCATGCACAAAGTAATGTTACTTATGTGAGTGGATGCGGAATATGTAAACTCATTTGTGAAAGCAACTTAATTGACATCCATATGTTCCTTGTTCCATGGCACCTTGTTCCTTTGCCCCCCCCCCCCCCCCCCCCGGAGCTACATAACTGCACCACGAAAGTATCATCGTGCATATATAATATATTATATCGATGGGAAGTATCACTCACCTGCCTCTCTTGAATAGGCTGCCGTTGAGGGCTCCAGTCGACGAGATGGCAACGAAGAGCCATATCAGCCAGGACCAACTGCCGAGAGCCTGCACGCTGTAGTCCTGCTTACAACAATGAGGGGGTATTTAACAAACAGTTAAAGTTGAATTTAAAGGGATCTAGTAATTTTGTTGACATGTGCAAAACCGACATTGATTGGTAAAACGTGTATTGCTGTGATTTTTGTATACGTTCACCAAGTGATGTGTGAACATTTCATGGTAAATGAATATCAGAATGACAGAGAAACGAGGGAAAATGCAAAGTGATATTCGCCAACTTATTGCACTGACTTTGTACACAGTTATATAATTATCCAGTAGATAATAATCAATATGAACACTTCAATCGTACTTATATAATATATCTTTATAACGGAAGAATATAAGGAAAACCAAATTAAAGCTGTTCCATGCTTTTATTGGAAACTGCTAATACAATGAGGTATATCAGAACCGCTAGAGTTCCAAGTAAGTTTTGAGGATTTTGACAGCGTTACTCGATCCCTTTAAATAAATCTATTCCGTGAGTTTCTCTCAATTGAATGTGATATTATAAGAAGCTATGTTTGAACTCACAGCAGCAACTGCCTTTGAAGAAATGACCTGTTCGGGAGATAGTAGCGTGACGTATGCGATGTTCGCCAGCAGGTAGATGAACACCACGATCGACAGGGACACAACTGATGCCAATGGTATGTTTCTTTGTAAATACATGTAATACAAACATTAGAGTAATTATTGTACAAGAAAATAATATTCATTATGTAATCTAAAATAGTCATATGATGGTCAGTTACACATTTTGTTAAGGTAAAGCAAAGTTTGTCGTTTATTGCAAGCAAGACAAGAGCGCCAAATTGTCAGGAAATTTGATAATTTAGTACAAGGGGGGGGGGGGGGGGGGGTTCGGCACCCCCCCCCCCCCCCCCCCCGAAAGGTTTGAAAACAGCGATTTTCGGTCAAGAAGCACCCGAAATACGGACAAAAGCACGTCATATGCGGGCAAAAGAATATCATAATATTTGGGCAAAAGATGGTCATGTTCGGGCAAAATCATCTCTTATTCGGACTTATTAATCGGGCTAACTTATGTCAGTCATATTTGGGAAAAGACTTTAAAAGATGATCACTTCCAGGCAGCCAAGTGGTGAGAACCTTTTTTTTGTAAGTTCTTCAGGTTAAAAACGGGAAAAGATATAATAGTTGTCGGGCAACCAATTTCAGTTTATTTTTATTTTGTATTTTTTATATTTGTTATTTGTTTAATTATTTTTGTTTAATTATTAGGTGATACGTATAGCGTATCACCTTTTGTTGCCTGGATCTTGTATATGGCAACATTTCACATTGGTATACAAACCGACAAATACGTTTTCTTATCAAAAGGGTCATTCTTTGATGTTTTCTTATTGGGTGGTAGAAAAAAATACCCCACTTTATATCTGACAAATTATCAAATAGAGAGAATATCATTATTATTGTGGTTTGAGAGAAGGAAATATACTGTTCTCTAGTAAAACTCAAGAACCACATCTGCAATGAATGATCCACAAACAACATTTGCATCTCGATTATTACAGTTTTTCTATAACCAATATTATTTATGTCGTATTATGAATATATTATTATCATGATGAAAACAATTATCACCTTTCCGGATTCTTTACTTCCTCTATAAATGACACCAGCACATCCCTGTATGGGAACAGATATATTTATAATATAACATGATCTATAATTGTAACAGAAAAGGTATACAAGATATTATCTATTATTGAAATGAAACATATGTCATGTAGAGTATTTACTAAAATAGGTATAAGAGATGGCCAGTTTATTGATATAAATGATATATAAATGTACCTTTTCATAGAAAGAACCAATGTTGTATAATAGAAAACAGTGGTATGAGCATTTAATATATAGTGTGAGTCAAATAAAACGAAACCGGACTAAATCCACAATTGTAAACATATATATGTTGATATTGGTATAATATTAAAGTTGGGAAATTCCGTTTAAAATAATATAGCAAACACTCTCATCACTTCACGCTTCACCGAACGCGACCTAATTATCCAAAGTCATGCAAAAGTTGTTAACCCTCTGAGTTTCAAACTGCATTGAATGTGTCCACTTCACAAGGCAAGTTCCATCTACAATAAAGAGGAAGGACGTTCAGCTTGGTTTGAGTGCATTTATACAGTCTCTTCTGGGCATAAATGGGCAAATAAAAAACGATCTGATTATGTGGGTGTTGTGACTGGAGTCGACCGTAGCACCCTGTCCCTAATTCACTTACCATCCGCCATACGCGAACATGCCCGAGTAGAAGGCCACGGGAAGCAACCTCAAGTTCATATTTCCTGAATCGGAGAAAGCGGCGTCGAGGTGCTGAGTGTGACCTGAAAACAATAACCGACAGTGGACAGAAAAAAAACAACAATATGAAACAGAAAGGGGACAACTACGAACAAATCAGTCCGACCATGCTACACTACTGATATCCGATATACTCATTTTTATTTCAAAAAAGTCAACAAAATTTACACCGCATGCTTTTGAATGAAAAGAACAATTCTGGTCAAACTTATTTTTAGTAACTAAAACTTATAAGTTATCATTAAAATGTAATAATAGTGATATATTTGTATCATCATCATCACCATCATCACCATCGCCAATCATCATCATCATTATCATCGTCAACACCATCATCATCATCATCATCATCATCATCATCATCATCATCATCATCATTATCATCATCATCGTCTTCATCATCATCACCATCGTCATAATCGTCGTCTTCATCATCATCATCTTCATCATCATCATCACCGTCATTACTATCATCACCACCATCATCATCATCATCACAAGATTGATTACCATTGCCAATGTTGTACAATCTGGTGGCAATGACGACGCATAACCCAAACACTTTGGCGATGGTAAAGAATGCAGCGAATCGTGTTGGCCACTCGTTACTCACGCAGTTGATCACGAATAAGGTAACTGATTAATGAACAAAAATCAGAGGAAAGTCAATGTAATCATGGTAATAATATCTGAACTTCAAAATCAAACAACTTCAAAACTTAAACAAACAGAGGCCCTACTCGTCATATTTATACAGCACCACACATCACGATTCCCGTGGCACGAGGGAGAGGGGGGGGGGGGGGGGGGGGCTATCTCGGAGGGGGCCGTGTGTAATGGCGATGATATACATAATTGAAAGCCAAAACATAGTATACTAAACCAGGATTTGACCTGACAAGCGATAATTTCATGAATATTATTGAGGATTACCAATCGATTTCTACCCAGACATGCCAGGTATATGTCCTTGTGTATAATTGTGGAACTGGTAAAAGTGAACGTGTACATCGCTAAACCTGTATCAGTCAACCTGTCAATAGTGCCCACTGCAAGTGATACCCTAGCTGCAGAGAAACATGCATTGACTTCAGGTCACATGATATTCAGTAGAAATAGTATATTGCACTCTACTGATTCGACCGTGCAATAGTGCACTATTACACTATTGCACATGCCCTATTGCACGCAAAGTTATTCACCATTTTCTTACTATTAAGCAGCCAGCCTGTTGATGGTGCATGGACCTTTACGTGATCCCCTGCAGAGAAAACAATACTAACGGAACCTGTCTTCAGAGGTCACATGTCTACATTTGCCACTTGTCTAGTTTCGGTTCTCACCATACACAGGCTTGACTGTATCTTTCTATGCGCATTACACGGCTGGTTAAGTGAATTGCTCCAAAGTGATCTGAAAGTGCACGTCAAGTTCGGATCGATTGTGCTTGTGTGTCCGATTACTATAGACAGGTGTATGTTTGGGCTTCACCTATAATTCAAGATTTTCATGCGTGGGTATGTACGAGGGGCGTTCAAAAAGTTCATAGCCCGCCTTGTAGGAGTCAAGGTGCAATGTTGATTAATATATAGACAGATGTTCATTCGTCAATAATCCTCATCTACAGCCACGCACTTTTCAGCATACTTCCTGAGGGCCTCCAGGTCCACCTTGAAGAAGTCTCTTGAAAGCCCCTCAGATACCTGTAAATTGTCTCATTATCCTCCTGAAAAGTGTTTCTTCATATGATATGTGGGAAGAGATCTAACGGTGCCAGGTTCTGGGAATACGGTGGAAGCAGCAACAACCCCATCCCACAGTCTACATGGCTTGTTCAGGGCTACCCTGCCCTTGTGAGCAGGTGCATTGTCATGGAGTAGCGCATGCCTCTCATCAACTTGCATTGCAATACAAAATTAAAATTAAAATGTGCATTTAATGTGCAGGAATGATTGCAATGTGTATCCGTTGACCGGGGTAATAATAATCGTGTAAAGCGCTGTGATCCCCACGGGAATAGCGCTAGTTACCGTTATTATTATTAGTATTTATTCCAAGTGATTGCAATTGAACTTTGCAACATAGACGGCCATCCTAGAATGCTAGAACAAAGACAGAATACAACTGACCTGGCTTTGCATCACTGACCATCTGAAGAATGCAACATTGCATACATAATATTAGGTAGCCAATCTTCCTGCTTCTTCAAGGTTGGGCTATGAACTTATTGAACGCTCCTATTATTAGTATACACCGCGCGGCCTAACTATCTAAAGGGCCGGTCACATTTACGATAATGGACGTAGTGATCCGTAGGGTAACTTAACGTGGGTCAGACGTGGTGTAAGTACGTTAAACTAGGTTAAACTTCGTTGAACTACGTTAAGGTACGGTGATGAGCCACAGAAGAGTACAGATAAGTACGTTCAAGGACGATAAACTACGCTAGACTACGCTGCACTACGCTAGACTTCGGTAATGCGGATGCAGCTCGCTCACGGACAGGTACAGAGAGGTATGTCTGACTACGCTTGAGTACGGTAAACTACGGAAGCCACTACGCGAGACTACACTAGACTACGCTAAAGAACGTCACTACGGTATATTTAGCAACTCCGCACGGAGTATGCAGCCAGCCCGCGGTATGGTACGGCCATTGTGCGCTTGTTTTTCAAACAGAGCAGTTCTGTGAAAGTTGTCTAATTTGTTTGCTTAAACATGTCTGGACCAAGAGTGCCGATGCTGGTTTTGTACACGGTAAAGTACGTTAGAGTACGCTAGGGTACGTTTGAGTACGTAACGAAGTACGTTAGACTACGTTAGACTTCGTTATACGTTATACTTCGGTTTAGTACGTTAGCATTACGGATGCTTTCAACGTACCGCTCTTTTGAACATGTTCAAAAATTAAATCGAAGATCACGGCTCCCCCGAGTTAATACCAAGTTAGCATCACGGACAACTACGGTACGGTACGGAACTACGGATGCCGGTACGTTCAACTACCTTTAACTACGTTCAACCACGTTCAACTACATTAGCCTCCACTACGTTCGACTACGTCCACTACCGTAAATGTGACCGGCCCTTTACTTTGTTATAATTAAGTTATTAATTACTTGTTATGAGTTTACTTACCGACGATTACGAGTCCTAGAAGAATGATTACGGACTGCGGCGGTTCACCACAGAAGAACGACGCCAGGATGTACTGAGGTATGAACATACATCTGGCTGATATGTAGGAGCTCAGTACAAATAGAAGGATCCAAATTTTGAGGAACGCTACGGCCCGACCCCAGGCGGCATGGAGAAACGATATTTCTCCTGATAAAGAAGAAAAAACAAAGAACATCCATTTAATAAAGCGGCGCACCCCCAGCCAGATGGAGAAACGGTATTTCCTCTGATAAAGAAAAAGAAAAAAAGATTCATGGAATAAAAGTATCAACAATATTATAACAAATCAAATTCTGGACAAACATATGTGTGTCAGTTTTTTTGTTGTCTTCATCAACTTGGACAAAAGTAGTTTACGAAAGTTATGCGTAAGAAAATTTAACTATCGCAAGAAATGGGAAGTTCCCTACAGAAATCACCTGGCGAGCTCCTGTCGCAAGATAACAATAGTCTCACCAACATAATTATAAAGATAAATTAATGATATCAAATAATATGTCTTTTGTTGGTTTAAGAAACATAACACAAATAAAACGGATAAGCACACAACACCTATACTGTATACGTGAACAAACAAAACTCAAGGAAAGGTGTACAGCAATCACTCATAGGTGCAAACACACACAAACAACCAAATTGCTCAGTAACTCAAACAAATTTGATTAAGTAAACTTGCCTCCAGACTTTTTGAGCATCAGCGCCAGTTCGGTGTAAACCAGCGCGCCACATATAGCCACTACACCGCAGAACACCCATATGATGAGAGCCACGCCCACCGAACCGCTCGCCCCCCTCAGAACTCCGCCCGGGCTAATGAAGATACCGGTCCCGATCATTTGTCCGACCTAGTCAAAATGAAATAGTTTCCAAAAAAGAAAATCATACGAAGTTATTTTTATTCTGATATTTATTTCAGTGGATCAGATCAAGCTAAAGACAAACCTGTGTATGGTGACCACACAAGGGAAACACAAAAGTGGCCACTGTAGACAGGTGACCTCTTTAGACAGGTTCCAAGAAATTGGTTTTCTCTGCAAGTGATAACTTTTGGTGGCCACTATTTGACAGTTTGGCAGGTTTGACAATAGTTTGGCAGGTTTGGCAGTAGTTTGGCAGGTTTGGCAGGTTTGGCAGTTTGACAGTATTTCAAATGTACAAGTGCGCGGGAAAATTAAACTCGAAGCCAGTTTAGTTGTTTATTATTCGGCAGTTCAGATGGGTTGAGTTCTAACAGACATATATATTAATTTGTTCTTCTTCACCATGTTGTGAACCTTGCGTTTACCATGATTAGACACCACCGTTTGCGACAATAAAATATCTCAATGACCCATATATAATGTATTTAGTTGATTGCTGTACGTATCGGGTGATTCTGTTGACTCTGTCGTGGTGCGGGTGTGACATGGTAAGTGCGCAAATGTCCAGAACAAAATAAATCAAGGGATATCTGTCCACATCGCTACATGATTGTATGCGTGTGTAGTACGTGTGTCACTTGTGAAAGCAATTGTCAGTTGCATATTAGTTCATTTCATTTTTTTAATTCAAGTTCAGTTTGTTTAATTATCCCACAAAAAAAAGTTTACATTGTATGAGTGACGTCAGTGTGACGTCATGCATGGGTTAGTGTGTAGTCTGTGTGAATGACTGTTCGTTTAGTTGTCCGTATGTCTGTTTGTCTGTCTATATGTTTGTGTTTGAGTGTGTATGTGTGTATGGAGGCTAGAGTGTGGACAAAATAGGATTTTAATAAGCTGTCCGCATGGCATCCAATTATCCCTAGCTAGACACTACTTGTCCCTGTTACACCTGGAGCGGAAAAAGGTCCGGCCGCGGAATATGTCCGGACGGACAAGATCCGCGCGCAGATTTTGTCGGACTTGCCGATATAATATTATTTGTTTGTTGCTCACTTCAATTTTCACAAATAAGCTTGCGAACAAAACTAACCCTAATACGTGTGGTTTACGGGTACACCATGTGAGATGGGTGGATTGGTAAGCCCTGAAAAAGGACTATGGTAGTCCTAGAAAGGACTGTTGGTGTAGTTCTGAAAAGAACTGTTGGTATTCTTTCTAGGAGAGTTCTAAAAAGAACTGTTGGTAGTCCTAGAAAGGACTGTTGATAGTCCTAGAAAGGACTGTTGGTAGTCCTATAAAGGACTGTTGGGATAGTCCTGAAAAAGACTGTTGGTATTCTTTCTAGGAGAGTCCTAAAAAGGACAATTGGTAGTCCTAGAAACTAGGACTACCATAGTCCTTTTTCAGGGCTTACCAATCCACCCATCTCACATGGTGTACCCGTAAACCACACGTATTATATACACCACCATGGAAACCGATACTTACAAGCAACATTTAAAACTAACCCTGACCCTAACCATAAATATGGGGGCTATATATGTGATGTTTGGTGGCTTTGGTTAGATTTGGTGACTATAGTTAGATATAGTGGCTTTGATTAATGTTGGTGGTTAAAACTATGAAAATTGAAGTTAGCAGCAATTCCCCTAAATTGCACTGCCCGGACTGATGCCGCGACCGGATCAATTCCGCGACCACAACTGCCCCTTTGTGACCGCCGTATTCGACCTTACCCTTCGTTAACCATTTACCGCGTCATAAACTTTTTGTAGGTGGTATATCAAAACAAAATTAACACATTTCCAGAAGGTCATGTTTACTCAAATTTAACAGCAATGGTTATGACAAAGTGGGACCAACATTTCTCGAATGGACCCACCCCCTAAAAATAAAATTAAAGGGATCTAGTAACATTGTCAAAATCCTCAAAAATTATTTTAAAATCTAGGTGGTTCTCTCATAATAATGATAATAATATACTTGGTTTATATAGCGCCTAATATGATTGATATAGGCGCTTTACAATGATAGTGTTACCCCGGCCATAGGAAACAACGCAAACCAGCATACATTGTGTGCACCATCTCCACTCCTCATACCTCATTGTATTCGTATTACCAAAAGAGAAGCATGGAACAGCTTTCGATTTTTCAAATTCCTTTTTCCTCTAAAAATATGTGTATGATGGAAGTTTTCAGATTTATAATAATCTAGTGGATAATTATAACTCATACAAAGAAAGTTCAATGAGTTAGCGAATTTAACTTTGCATTTGTGCTCATTACTCGGTCATATATGGCATTCATTTACCATGGAGATTTCATGCGTCACTCATTGGACATTATCAGATCACATACATTTTGCTAGTTTTTGCACATGTCTAAAACCTTTTTTTAGATCCTTTATGAAAACAATAAGTGTACAAACATAATTTTAAAATATTTTGATACGTATCCCTCAGCACGCATACACTCCCTTGCAAAATAATTTCCAAGATTTAGTGGCCTTTTTAATAATTCGTCATGAAAATTGAACTACTGCGTTTCGCACGAATGTCTTTAATTCTGGTATATGTATTTCTGGTGAGATCACTATACATCTTTAATACTAAATACATGTATATATAAATACAAATTTCAATATCTCATGATAAACTTTGTTCAAATGGTATTGAAATGTATCAACATTATACACGGTAGTGTCAAATAGTACATTATAATATAAAGATAGTCTATTGTATACATTGTATATATAAATAGACAACATATGCAAACTAAGAATAATTACCATATACCAAACACAGCCGAAGAAACCAATGTGTCTGGTAAGAGCGACTGTTCGGCCTCCAGATGAGCCATCACTAGAAAACAAATATAATGATGGTGATAATCGTAACAACAAGAGTAATGATCAAACAAGTAAGGAATAGCAATACAAAATATTTGTCAAATACTATGGGTTATCGAAGTCAACTTCGAAACATTTGTCATGCAATTACCTATTTGGAGCATTACATTTCGACAAATACCTGCTTCCATCGAAATATCGTCATTCAAATTCGTTTATAGTCGTTTGAATTTACTAACATAGCAACCAATTTCACATTGATCATGTTGGTAACGAACACTCGAATGTTTTAGATCGGCGCTCGATAAAGGAAGAGAAGGGCGCTAAAGTCATATGTTTTATTTTTCAGATAATCATGTTCGAAAGTTTGGAGCCTTGTAGAAACGAAATCTAGCTATCTTTAACTTTTGATAAACAATGATACATATTCGCGAAATAATAAACAATTATTATCTGACGATTTGGCAGAACCTAATTTAGGCGTTACAAATCTTATTAACGTGGCCCTTTTCACGTCGACAAGAAGTGGGCCTGAGATCGATTTGGCCGGTTGTTATCAGGGGGTATTTTACCAAACACTAAAATCAATTTTAACATCTTCTTGATCACTGAAAATGGATGCTAAAATAGTTTAAAGTCAAATTGGTGAAACACCCTTCACGTATATTCAACCGAAATCATTTGGATCTTTTACACGTATATTATACCTTGTTGTTTGGCTTATGGTAACAGAAAAGGAAATGGATTTTGATTTTTCAACTGTCTCCCTATTTATGGAGATATTTAAGATTGAATTTGAAATTCACCGTAGTCAAAAGTATCCGAATTCGGATACTTCACGCGAACGATCCGAATAATTGCAGACATTGATTTTCTCTATATTGGCGAGGTAAACATTATTCGTTCATGAAAATCTCACATATCATTCCCAACAATCGTACAATGAAATTTGTATATGATGAAGTCTCAAATATTACTTTTGGGGGAAATATAAAGTTAATCGGTCACTTTAACTTACCTTGAAGTAGCATCCATTGTTATCCTGTAAACATCTGACGTTTAGGAAAATCGTTGCTACTAGACTCGAATATTGTTTTACGTCGACTACACCCACGGCTGATATTCTTTTGCCTTTCAGTATTTTGAAAATAATGAAACAGTCACAACATAACGCCACTCGTTTCAGCAATGAAGTATAGCAATTATTACTCGTATAAGTGACGGAATGTACAGACGATGTTTACTGATTCGAAATGTATACTCTTTGTATTAAACACCTATGTTGTAATAGATTACAACAAACACGAGAGTTCGGATCTCCTCGACCTAATTCAGTGTCAGTAAAATATGTAACATTATATCAGTACAAAAGTGTCAGGCCGATGCTCACTCACTGCCGAGCGACGCACTTTCATTTAGCAGCAATATTATTTTGTCCGGATAAAACTATAGCTAGGGCAGAAGAAATATATAATTAATATCAAGAAACGAGTGCAAAGTTCCATGGGCGTACCAATCCCCAAAAACAGCTGTGGGGATGGTGGTGACCCGCTCTATTTTTTGACGAACTGACACTTTGATTGCCAAACTGGATATGCCTATACCTCGGTGAAGAGGTAGAGAGATAAAGACTGAAAAGTATAGATTTATTTATGAGGATAGATGAGTTTTGGTATAGAGAGTACAGTTTTGGTCAAACTGAATTTTAGTAACCAAAACCTGCACCGTTACATTACAAATAACTCCACCATGCTCAAAAGGTAAACCAAAAATTACAAATGACTATTAAAGTAAAAAGCCTGTTATCATTAAAAAAAGAGCCGTTATAACTCAATAAGGCGCTCTCTTAAAACGTTTTAAATTTTAAAAAAATTGCATGTGATGTTTTGTTAAAATAATGATAAAATAGATAGATAATCAACAACTATTTAAAAACTTCTTTTAATTTTTTTGAAAAGTGTTATCATTTAATATATATATATATATATATATTTGTAATCAAATAAACCTGAGGCCCCAGGTTTATTCCGATTGGGATATATTTTATTGAAAATATTTCTGAACCGATTTTGATCAAATGCAGTAAAGTTAATTTTGTCATTAAAATTGTATGCTCTTTCAATTTGACACTCAGTTTTTCATTACCTCGCATAACAAATTATGTCATGCAGCGCCCTTTATACCAAAACTCAACTATCCTTTAATACCCCAAATAACCAAGCTTATCTCTAGTGACTGAATTCCCGCTAATACACTATTAAACGCTGTGTAACAAATTCAACAGCTTGTTGAAAATGTTCTACAACCGCTGTTTAACATATGAACCATCCAAATCTTGTTGAAAAGATTC
>JBAMJV010002909.1:40000-65603 GCA_037951105.1 Echinarachnius parma | reverse complement strand
AAGCTAGATTCTGGTTCAAACATGTATGAGTTGCAGGGTAATAATATCGAATGTTTTTGTTTCATAAACTTGAACATTCTGATATTAATACCAATAACTTCGTGAACGGTGTTAACACGTTCAATGTCAACGAAGCAGACTATTTCACACCAAACGATGAAATAACTGTGATAGAACTCGTAACTTATCGGTCATGCGAAGTTTCAAGTTACCATTTATACTCCATCCTTTTTATTTTATTTGTTGCGGGTACATTTGTTTACGTTATCGTTGCTGAAGAGTATCGCCAAGTCTCATTTTCAGGCACGTACAACAGTAGTAAAGTTATAATAAGGTCCTCTTTACTGAAGTTACATGTGTATGTATGTTCGCAGGGGGGGGGGGGGGGGGTTCCAGTCAAAGAGCTCGCCATAAAGGGTCGGGCTTTTTACCCCCCCCCCCCCCCCCCCCCACCACCCCTATGTCTGAGAAATGTAGACTAAGCTAAGGTACGATGTTTGTCACGTAATCGCACACTAAACATGGCTAGGTACACGTTGTTGTCCGGTCAGTGGATTAGCTAGATGGAGGGGGGAGGGGGGGGGGGGGGGGGGGGGGGGACACCTGCCCCCAATACATTTACATACAAAACTACAAACAACAGGGCAATTTTTGAAGAAAACAAACATATGGGCGTGCCCCCAATAATGTGTGTAACCCCCATCAGCCGGACCACGCCACTGTACAATCAGGTTATAAACTCCGTCCGTTTTTCCCGCCCCATAATTAGCATTATTTCATGAATGTGCCAAGTCACCTGTTTCACTTTCATCTGTACAGGTTAACTTAATTATTTGTTTATTATTTGATTATCTCATAGATCGTCTAGACTCAATTAATTTCTATACTTACATGCAACTGCCATCTTCTATGTAACATAGTTCACACTTAAAATTATTACAAATACAGGCTACACAAATAAAGTTATGTTTCTGCTTGTATGTATATATATCAAACCTTAAAGTAGATTTTTGCTGGCTCAGTTTCGTTAAACAGACGCAGTGAACACAAAACCAGCCTTGTTCAGAATGGCAAACTGCAGTTTATTATATCCCCGCGTCTAGGACAATCTTTGAAATACTTTAAACTTGGCCTAACTCTACTCCGCTCGGTGAATGTATATAAAACAAAACCATAAACTAAGTGTATGTTGTCACTTACAAAATTATAAGGATTACTTATCCAAGGAACCTATGTTTTTATAGTTTGCTTGTGTGTAGTATTATGTAATTTTGTTATTAATTATTTAAGGCTTGCATAATTTGTATAATGTCTCTTAGCGTTAGAATATAATATATCGCAATACATAATTCCAACTAGTATATTTATAGCCCAGTCTTCAACCAACTCTTCCCATTCGTATAAAAGACAGATAAGTACCTCTTATCGGATTTGTTTTATTGCAAGAGTAATCACCCCAGGGAATTTAACGAAATTGAAGTCTTCAATTGATTTATGTTTAGTTAACAATATTTATGTTTGTTTGTCTTCCAGTAATTCAATATACTCGTATGTGCAATGTCTCGTAACATAATAAAATATCACTACAAAAACAACGGCGAACGATTCACTATGATTACAGCCGGGCCATAAATCGTGTAATGCACTCTTAGCCAATATGTCAAACGACCTCTTGAACAATACTTTTGAAATCTATTCAAATATCCGAGCTCATTAATGCAAGCGTTCAAAATACGCCAAAATGACCGCTTGACAAAAATAAACATGATTTAAATCTACATGCCCATCAAAGATCTACCGCGCTCTTTCCAATTACATGTATGCCAAGTTTTCATTTGAAATGATATTCTTTATTTAAATATCATTTTCACAACAAACATATCCACCTTTTGATGCACTCTTCCCCTATCATGCCAAAATGTTCCCCTTTATGAGTAAGCGGCAACTTCGGCATGTTTTGGCGGGAAATGCAATTAATTTTCTTACATTTCCACTTCCCTATAATCGGGTAATCGCATTACCGCCATAAAATTAATACTGTCCGCTTCGTGGAATGATTTGATTACATCCATGGGATATTCCTCATAGTCTTATGTCCTTTTTCTTGATTAGGAAAGGAATGAAGAAGCTATAAATAGCGGTCTTATATAATGTGCATGACGAATGTATATGACTGTACTGCATAAGGCTAATACGTTTCCCTATACATGATATTACCATAATTATAATAGCCTAGGGAAAACAAAATCCAAAATATACGGTAGTAATACTGTATGAATGATGTTAGTTTCATAGTGAATAAAGGAAAATAGTTAATTAATAAGCAATAAACACTACAGTACATCGAATGTCATCTATTTTGTCTGCTTCAATCTTCTTCATTGACCCTCCAAAAATCATATTAAAAAAAAAAAATTAACAAGTACACATGCCGTATCTGTAGACAAATCATTACGTGTTCAGTGATTCGAATGTAATATCTGATTGAAGTTGCGTAAGTTGCACACGTTTTTACTGCAACATATGATTACACTTGATAGTTACCAAGAGTTATACATAACATGAAATGTATGATGGCGTACATTGTTTAGAAAAAAACACTTAATACCAAGTATTAGTTTATGATTGAATTAATATTACGTAATACTATTGGGTATAATCATAGCCTATAGTTTCATACAGCATACCTAAACAACTACGTAAACCAAACATGGATACACCATTCACAACTATAAAAGGACAATTTAAACCATCCACACGACGTTGCGACCTAGGAGTTATCGATTATGATGCCAAGATCTTAAACGTATCATGCGAAGCGTTTCAAATCGATCATTTGATCTTATTCAATTAGATCTTACGGTAAGCCAATGAAAATCGATTAAAGTGAGTGAATTACAAGTATATTTGAAAGCACATTAGTCTTTGCAGTGTCCTTTGACTGTGCTAATGTGATATTGATATCGCCTTGTGGAAAGACCCGCTATGTAGAGTTTATAGACAGTACTATGAACTATCAATTTAAATTTGATATACAATGGAAACGTGATATCATAAGGGATAAGTGATGTCAGTTGATTTATTAGTTATATACTATAAACGATGATGAATACATAATTATAGGTTGTTCAAATTGTTTAACAAGTAGTTAGACATGATTTATTATTATTTTGACAGTTTTTTTTTTATTATACCTTTACATAAATAAATTTAAAAGTGTTATATTCCGTCAAACATAATGAACAAAATAATTATGCATCTGATTTATTTGTATTAAACTTAAAATATAAACTTTATCAAAATGTTGCACAGTTACCCTTATATAAATATACCAAAATGTGGAAAAAACATGTGTGTGTGCATCTGTTTTATTTCTAAACATGTGTTATGGATTTAACCACTGCTATAATTATAAGAATTGAGGGTCATAACAAGACGTTATCATAGCGTGGGCTTACGTACCGGGGCCAAGCCACTTTATAGGGGCGTGCTTTATGTAATTTTTTCTTAATAAATTCCTAATTATTATTGTTCTTTGTTTTATCGAGAGGCACGATGTCCTTGCTTTGATACACGATATTGTTTACTTCAACCACTTATTAGCTTATCATGCTTATACCACACTCAAAATAAGTCCATGGTTACACATCTTAATATATTAATTTAACCCTTAATGTACTTTATAACTCACAACAAGATGGCCGAAAATCACTATACGCCGTGTTAACCCAGTGAACATGATATTCGTTTTTTTGTTATGGCTTATAGCGCGATTAAATTCTTTTCGTGATATAATGATAATAATAATATACAGTATAGGGTTAACATGATAAAGATTTCGAGGCCCTTAACTACACTCAAACCGACCTATTTATTACAAATGCTGATTCATTATGAGCATATAAGACGGTTAATCCTCTTTGTCTTATATTTGTACCTTTTCCCGGCAAACGACTGTAAAGAAAATATAAGAAGAATTCACTGACATCTGTCGAGGCGGTCACATCGAGCGCTAAGCAGGTTGTCAAAAGCAGTATTTTGCTTAATCCTAACACCTTGGCCCAATAGATCCCCCCCCCCCCCCCCCACACGAAATGGGGTACGCAATAGAGGGGCGCCGTGAATAATATGATGATTATGAATTATGATATGAATATCAAATTTCGAAGTCACCGTACTATGTGATTCAACATACTGTATATCCACTATATTTCAGATGCTTACGTAGATGAATTGGAAATACATCATATCGTTACATTAAATTAAAATTTGAGATAATATCATATAATTGTTGGAATATTACTTATATCGAAATGAGAAATAATCGTGTCAATGCATTACGCTGTAATTAATATAAATATATCATATCATATTTTATATTACGTATTTCTCATTTCGATGTACAATCGTATTTGTTTGTTATCATAAAAATATTATATTACATTACATGAACACATCGGTCAAAATCAAAGTTCAATATTGTACCTATAATACACTTCTCATTGTGTATTTATGATAAAAAGATATATGCCTATAATATCTTGAAAGCAAAATATCACTATCAAAATTATCTAACCAGTTTTATTATTTCACATAAAATTATGCTTGAATAAAACAAATTCAAAATGATAATATATATTAATATTCATACGTCTATCGATTCTGTACAGAGGTTGAACAGTATAATGGTAAACGACATTTGGTTAAGAACTGAAAATGCAAAACACCTGTATCGTCTTCCTTTTTGTGATATAAATAACGCAACTGATACTCTGTAATCGGTTTTTGATAAAGATTTTGTCAGTGGAATTCGTATTCATATTATTATTGATATGCTTCCTTATTGAAGACGATTTCCACTGCGAGGGATTTGATTGCACTTTTCATTTCACAAACATTTCCGGGCGACAATTATATGAAAATCTAAAGTTTCAGAATGCGCAACATTGTGACATTTAAATCGCGGAGTTTTTTCTTCCATGGACTGATATTAATATATGTATACAAACCAAATAATGTCTTGTATTACTTCGGCCGGCTGTACCCTACATGTTTTGCGTTCGTCTTTCTGAAATACCTACATATATATATAGGTACGAATTTCCAGCTAAAAAAATGAAATTAAATACAGATCTCCGATCACAACTCCGTAGATGTTGAATACTGTGAAAGTTTCTGTGTTGTGAAAGTCGGTCACGCGCTCAGGGCATCGCCATGATTGCTTTGGTTTATTCATTACTGTGAATCTTGTATCATCATTGTGATTCAATATTACTGTAGATAATCTTTTAATGCAATTAAAAGTCTACTTCCAACAATTTGGTTGTGTTGTTGGTTAATTCCATCACATCTTCATTTAGTTCGAACTGATTTTAATATCGTTAATGCATATTTACTGCAATCGACCCCTTTTTCGAATCTTGCATGTGTTTACCAGAATTGGTTTTTCGTAACAGTCATGGTTACCTGATATATTTGTTAGACTTTAATCAATTTCGGCTGAGTTTGTAAAACGAGCTGATGGTAGAGGACTGGAAGACAAGGTCGTCCTTTTCTTCAAGTGAAATAGGAAGCGGATATTGATATTCTGTAGCTTGAAATCTGAACATTTGACCGTTTTTTTTTGGGGGTGTATTTCTTCTACCGTTTTTCATTAATGTAATGCATACATCAAACAGAGATATACAATTACTTATCCGACATTATAATTGAATGGGGTAAGCATTGTTATAACCGTTCGATATAACCGTGGGGTCTTGGGGTCGGCGACTCGCCAAAGATTTTTTTTCTTTTTTCTTCTTTTCTTCAAGAATTCAATTCTTGATATCAAGAATGAAAATTTGTGATATCATGAAACATGAATAAATGTTATAAGGGCTTGCCATACGGCCGGCCAACCCGCGTCGCACAACATTTTAGCATCACCCTTTCACCTTGGAATATCGGAACACTTTCTTTGAAGTCTCGGGTGTCGAAATCTAAACTCCCTAAATCCGCGATTTAAGTTTTGTTTGTCAGGTTAACATCCGATACACGTATAACCTGTAACATGCAAATGTTTTTTTTTTCTTCTTTCAAATGTTATTTTATGCGTTACAAACATGACAAACAGGTTTATGTTCGGGTTTGGTTTCCGATGTAAAGTACGGTGTTGTGTGATGGAGCACGTACGCAACGTGATTAAAGAACTTACAGAATAGAAACCTTATTTGTTGTTAATATATGTAGTTTGTACTGTATTTGTAATCCCGATAAACAAGTATATTGTAATCAGCAGAGTATATTTAAAAACTATCAAATCTAAAACTGAATCAGAATGACTGACGCAAAGAATACGAAGATGGGGCAGTGTTACAATATATCTGTGATCAAACATGTTATTAAATGTTAAAGTAACATTGTCCAAATCCTCAAAATCCAGTTGGAATTCAGCGGTTCCCTCATACTTCGTTGTATTTGTATTAACAATAGAAGCATGGGACAGGTTTTGGTTTTTCAAATTTCCTTTTCGTTAAAAAGATATTTACGATTGAAGTGTTCTAATGTTACACTATCCACTGGATAATCGTTACCGTGTACAAAGTCAGTGCAATGAGTTAGTAAAATATCACTTTGCATTTTTGCTCATTACTCGGCTATATAACGTCCATTTAACTTCAAATTTTCACACAATACCCAGTGGACATATCAGATAACAGATATATAAATTATGTCAACCATTCATCAATGTTTGCACATGTCAACAAAGTTATTATATCCCTTTAACGTTTGGTAATGTCAGAACATCGTATTTTGATATAAAATCATGTAAATACTACCAAGGGCAATTGAGGGCGAATCAAGTTTGTATATATTGAAGTTCATAATTCCATACGGAATTTAATAAAAACAAAAACAAACACGAACAACTTCTTTGTAAAATCGAGTATACTCGAGTATCGCTTTAACATCGATTGCAGGATGGACATGTTTGTGTGGGCGTTAAGAAATATTTCTTTCTCCCACCTGCATGCGGACGACAGGTGCAAGAAAGATTTATTCTTAGAATGTAATGCCTATATATATAAGTATTATTTTAGATTTAAATTATTCACTTATTCTAGGACACGTCGATACCTTTTATTTTTGACTAGCCTTACACTTCCATAGTTAATGAAAATGTCAGTTCAGTTGTTCTTTAGAAGCGTGTCACACAAGATAATGTCACGAGGTAGAAAGAAAAATTATTCAACAACTAGGTCGGGGTGTAGCTATGGGATGGGGGCAAGTGTGTCACGTGCCCCTGATACTTTGACAAAACCAATAATAAACAGCAAACTGCGGTAAAAAAAAGAAATGCTAAATGTGTGCCCCTTATATGCCTAGTATAAAGTGAAGTCACTGGCGTGCAGATATGTAGGGTTGCACCCCGACCCCACCCGCCCCATTACTGTCGAATGTAGAATTATTTCAACCACATTATCAACATGATTGATAAATGTTTTAATGAAGTGCCACGTTTAAGAAAATACTCAATACCCTGGTCCCCATACTTGAAACGCTCAATAAAGTTTATAGTATGGGAGGGAGGTAAACACCTTCCCTCATTGCTCGGTCGCTTCACTCCACAGATCACGTAGCCTACGTTATATACGGTACGCCAAAAGATAGACGTTACTGTGGCTCAAGTTCATCCCAGTTTGTGACGAAATTTGTTTGGGCCACAAGACGTCTGTATTCTTTTCTGGTTGATTTAACTTTTCCTGTTTCGTGGTCAGTAAAGCAGTCAATTGCACAATTTATTACTAGACCGACGCACGAAATTGATCGTAACCGTCCAGCCGGTTTCTCTGATTCATCTGCATGCTAGGAAAGGAAAAAGAGTTTCCGTTTGATTGTATAATACGGATATGAGTGGCACCACAAGAGAAAAGAAGGAAACGCAAAATTGTTTATAATATTGCAGGACAGACACGGTAGCATATTTTTAGTTATAATAATTTTAAATCAAGGAACTGTCCCTGTTCAAATTTATGCTATACGAACTATAACAGCAACAAAAATGAAATCGAATGAGTCCCATATCTGTCACAATGCGTATACAAAACACTGTGTTTCAAACGTGTTGCAATATTGAACGAAAGGATTTATAATGTCAACACCCAATCACTTAAAAAAAAATGTTACTAAAACGTCCGAAATTGACTGTTACCAACCAATTATTTGTCTAATCAATCTTTAAAAAAAAAACTTTCCGTTTAATTGTATAATACGGTCATAAATGACACCACAGTAAAAGACAATTGGAAATGTCATATTCAACATTTGTAGTAAGTTATATCGAAGGACTGATACAATATTCCTCAGTAATGTTGTTAAAGAATTATAAATGTTTTATTTTCATGAAAATATCGAGATCGTGGTTATAATTTCTTCACCCGGCGATAATGTTGCGTTGATATATTGACGACATCCTCACTATTATAGAACCCCCCTTCGGACCAAACGCGTATAATAACGCACTATGGTCAATATTATTTGCATTGCCGATCAAAAATATTTTAAATTTAAACACCCAATAACAAAAGAAAAATATTTTTACGTTAATATTATGTTTGATGGTCCAATGCAGGGGAAATCAGACGGATATTATTTTCCCATGAATTTGTTTTAATTAAAAACGGCTTTCGCATTAAAGAGACTTGAATAACGAGAGGTGCAACTTTTTTTTTAACGTGAATTAAGAGAATATATTTTGGTTGCTTTATTGGTTGACGGCAATGTTTGCAGAATGATATGCATTTTCATTCGAATTATTTGTACAATAATTACAAGCATTTGTGTATTAAAAAAAAACAGATTATATCAAATTTCATGCTGAGGTCTTCAACGATTAAAATAATACACAAACAAACTTGACTCAACATTATTGTCTAACGTGATAAACGTCAGGAAATGATAATTTCCTTTGTTCTTTCGTTATTATATTCTCGATTAGGGAATTGCTGCGTCACAATCAGACTGCCCGGCGGGGATTTATAAAACGACGAAATTGATTATTTGATTTGACACATAAAAAGTGGAAAGGAAATGCATTGGAGGGGTGCCTTAGCCTTATAGGACATGTTGGTAGGAGGGCAAATATTTCATGTACGCAGTGCCTATAGTATAGCGTGGATTTGTTGTTTTCTTTTTGGGGCACGTCATATATTTTCTTTAACTTGTTCACATGTTATCATTTGTTATCATTATTTGGGTAAAATAGTTGGTGTGGGAGATCTGAAGTGCGCTCCTTCAGCGGTGCCGCGCTTCTTGGAAATTGTATAATTGAGCCTACATTCGATATCATCACCTGTCATTTATAACCAATTTGACGTTCATTTCCCATTACTGTTTAATCGTAGGCTATTAATACAAAATTGGTACTTAATATCTAATGTCGCCATACAGTTATGAAAATGTAGGTCATTTAACGCCGTCACGGTAGATTTGTTCGTTTGAATGTTTGATGGGAACGCTGATGGGAACGATAGGATGTTTTAATGATGCGGAGATGATGATGATGGGAACATTCTGAAAGAATATTTTAATATAAAGTTAAAGGCATGTATGCGTGAGTTATAAAGGGTAGTCAGCAAATTCCAACTCGACTCCACCGTAATCTCTCGAGGTAAACTCACGATATGTGTTGGATCGATCGAAGAGATGTGCTTCGAAATATCTGAAGAAAAGGCCTTCTTATGAAATTGCATGCAGCAAACAAATTTCTCACGCTGTCACCTAGGCATCAAACGGCGGCACTTTGAAGTCGGTTGCGGTTAAGCGTGTTACGTGATATTTTCGCTCGTAAACATCTCTGATGGATCTCCATTCGACTAGTACAAACATTCCGAACGCGACTATTTGTAATGCATTTTTGACTCGGGTATTCGGAAGTGGGACAGTTTGCGTTCGCTACTTATAACTGAGCCAATGGGGATTACGTACCGTGCGTAAAAGTGCGCAAGATGGATCCACGCGTCTAATAACCCACGCATATATGCCTTTAATATGGAAGCGTTTTTGGAACACTTCCAATTCTGCAGTTAAATAATGATAAGCACGTTATATACAACTTTTTCTGTTATAAAAAACTTTGTTCATGTACCTATTTTTTAACAACATGATACTTTGACTATCGATATCATAGCTCTGTATACGGTCATATAGACGTAGACACACACCTTGCTGTATCGGCATATTGGCTTTGTTTTGTTTTTTGTTTCAAACTATCAACACCAGCAGCAGCTGTTGGTTAACACCATATCCATATCCATATTTTTCAAAAGAACGGAAGCCATTCAGGGGCCAGTCTTAGAGCTAGAATTCCCATTTGCATGATTGGCAACAAACCTGCACATATCTCGCAAATGCACACTCCTTCGCTATCTTTTTTCTGTCACCACCTGACAGGATTCTTTCTTAGTTAATTTAAAATCCATAAGTCATGTAAGTCGAATAATGAATCACAGTTTGAGTAAAATGATACAAAAAGAAGGCACACTTAGTCGTATATATGAACGATGATGTACGAATATTATAGTCTTCTTGTTATGCTACCAACACAATGATATAATTTATCGGGTTCGAATCCCTGGCATGTCTGTGGGAAGCCCTATTTCCCGTACTCATACCTTTCTGGTCGGTTCCCATGTGTTTGAAAAAAACAAAAACAACACACGTATTTATTAGATGATATTTGAATGATAATATATAAGTATGATTATCACGTTGTGCATGGAGTGATCTAAGGGCTCAAAATCAGGTCCGGAGTTCCCGTTTAGAACAAACTTGAAAATAGTGTTCCAAAGTGCATGATTAATTTAATTTCGATGCTGTATACGAAAGTTGTTTGTTTAAAGATCACATCTAATTCGAAACAGATCTTTACGTTTCGAGATTCTGTATATCGATACAAGTGAATCTTGTAAATGACGATACAATTTGTACCACCAAAGTATTAAGTTACTTTGTATCATACAAATTAAAATATGTACTATCAACGCCTGTTGATTCACAAAATACCCCACATGCATTTTATGAAGAGAAGTGATGTGTGGATTTTGACAGGATCTAACAAAAGCCTACCAAATTAAATATGAACGTAAAGAAATTATTGTCAGCCCCAGTTGGTAAGCGAAATTATATCACTTCTATGGAACAGTATGCGATCCAGGGGCTTATCTCAGAGATATCCTGTTTACTAGGGTGATTTTGAGTCGAGGTGGATTAAACATATAAAACATATTTTGGATAGGTGTGGAATGTCAAACATCTGGACTGTTGATGTTCCATTGAATATTGATTGGGTGAAATTGTCTTTGAATTTGAGGTTAGCTGATATGTATAAACAAAATTGGAATGATGAGGTTAATAGGAATCGTTTGTGTATAAATTATAGGATCTTTAAAAGTGTGGTTGGTTTTGAAAAATATTTAGTGCAGTTGGATGTTAAAGATAGGATAACTTTGTCTAGATTTCGGTGTGGAAACCATAAACTCCCAATAGCAAATGGTCGCTACTTGCCTGAGCAAGAGTTGCAGATTTGCAGCTTGTGTTCCTTACAAGATCAGGGGGATGAATTTCATTATGTCTTAGTGTGCCCTGCATTTCAGAATGATCGGAAGCAGCTAGTTAAAGGTCATTATTTTAAGAGGCCAAATGTATATAAGATGTACCAGTTATTTAATGTTAGAAATATTAAACAGTTAAAAAAATTATCAAGGTTTTGCAGTATTATTATGGCTAAGTTTTCTTAGTGTGTGCTAGTTAAAAGTTGTTGCCAAAGATTTTGTTTGTTTTTTATCATGTTTATATATGTATATATACACTTGTTGTATTTCTCCCATGCCCCCGTGAGGGGCCGTTATTGAGAATAAAATTCATTGTCATTGTCATTGTCATTGTCATTGTCATTGACAAACCTGCAAATATCCTGCAAAACACCAATGACTCTGCAGCATTTTACTTCTCTTTCATCAACCAAAATCCCAACACGTAACAAATGAGGACCTCGCTAAAAAGGAGATAATAACTTATGTGGCGTGTTAGTATCAAATTTCCAAATTGTCATTATGGAAAACTAATCTCAAAATCATAGTAATATACGATCGAGGTGCGCATTTGACTTGGCACAGCACCAGAATCAAACGTAATATATAGTTTGTTGTTGTTGTTTTTAAATTTAATGGCAATCAGTCTAGAAAGACTATTGTTGCCAGTTGCTTTACTACTTTTTACAAAATTATAATGCAAACCTGGTGTGGGTTTAAAAAAAAAAAAATTAAGTGCACGTAATGTGTTAGTTAATACACATAATGTGTTAGTTAATACACAGAATATTTACAAATTACGTATACATAATATGTAGGAGTACAACACAATGTTAAGTAGTGATTTCTTTTCTTCTGTTTTTTTATATTATTTTTATAACTAAACCTTCAAACCTGTTTACCCCGTGAGACCTATAATATCAATAATTATTTTCCCAATTAGTGATCATATATTTCTTTAAAGTTTATTTATTTTTTTGTTTATAGTGGATGAAGATAATCAGGTTTTTATGAAAATAGATGGTGTACAAAAATGCAATTATAGTAGGTGCCACACACCTAGTTTTTGTTCCGACCATAATGATGTAACTAGGGTTATGCAGAAAGTGAACGTGAATAAAATTACCATTGTTAACAGTTGTTTTGTAAGTTCTCTGTCATATGTAGGCGCAAGTCTTTCAGTGGTATTATTCATTATTTAACTTTGTATTCGTGCAAAATGAAATAGACCGACTCTCACATTTTGCATTTTCTGTTTAAAAACATTCATGGGTACAAGACGATTTTGGCTCTCACAAAAAAATTGACTTTGGTAACCCTTACAATCACTACACTAACAAGGGAATATAAATACATGTACAATAAAACATACGAAATTGACATGAAATATGCATATTGAATAGGATATTGTTAAAGTCTTCGGTTATTCTAAGTGGCTTACTGATAATGTTTACATGTTATGAATATTTATTTAGTTATTTCACGTGCTTTGTCCTCCAAATGGCATGGCGAGAGAGAAACACAACAGACTATATACATTTCGTAGAAGCGAGGTTTGATATAACCTTGAATTTCTCGATCATATACAAACGTCTGCCATTATGTCAACTATAATGGTGTAACACATGTATTTAATTTTCTTGTTTATGGTGAGTGACCTTGTGAAGTTTGTAGCCCTTTATGTGAACGTTTTGGAGCTTGAACGATGATAATTATGTCGTGTTTTACGTAGGCGGCGTTTCGTTTCAACGCGTCAAGATAATTGCGGTGTACACTGTATGCCTAGGATTGAAGGGGCTCATTAAACGATATTTGTGTATACTGGACTACATTAAACATTAAATGATCTCTATATAAATAAACTATTTTACAATGGAAAGTTTTACGAGAAAGGAGACGCGTTAATTCATATGGTGTATTAATAATAAACATTATTTAATAAACAAAGAACGTCATGTGAAATAATATTGATAAACATACGGTTCTCCCTGTATAACTATACTTGAGAGAGTAGTATGTAGTAGTAATGATGGTGGAGTATAATTACTATTTTGGCTAAAAAAGACAAAAATGTGAAGAAAAAAAATAGTTTCGTCCTAAATATATTATAGATTATTCGCCAAGAGCAGCGTTATTGTAGTGTATGTGTTGATAAAGTATGAGAGGTTATGGACGATGAATTATGCATTGAATTTAATTGGATTACTAAAGCAGACCGTACAACAATTTCGATGGATTTGGTGAAATATATTGACTTCCTGTGAGTGAGTTTTCATGGGATTTCCTGGTTGTGTAAGTTTCGATCCGTGTTTCTGAGCGACGGTAAACTTTTACTAGTTGATCATATTTGTTGGATTTGTGGGCATTGGTGTTTTGTAGGTATTGCAAATTTTGAATTGCTTAAATGATTATATAGAAAAACACGTATATACACGTGCATATTATTAAAATGTAATATTCGTATATCGCAGTTTGCCGAAAGTGGATGATTATAGACTTGTATTTTTGTCTTTGTATTTGTAATATTCAATGGCAGCCATGGCCATGCAGTTTATAATGGGGACAGGGAGAAGAAAGAACTCCGTGAAGCGGGGGGGGGGGGGGGGGAATCATTTACACAATCTACATCTTGTAACATGTATTCGGGTGGACTAAGGGTGGCACATATTTTCGTGAGGGCGGGGGGGGGGGGTGCCCCCTGTTCCTCCTTAACAGCTACGCCCCTGAATATGCAATGTGATATCCGCGATAGGGAGAAATTTCGCAACAGATTGCGGATATTCGCATTGTAACGGGGAATTCGTCGTAGTTTCGTGTTTGGTGCTGATTTCGGTTTTCCCCAGCTTTTATTTTCTTGTATTTATTTATTTTCAGTTTCCTTCCTCGTCAACTTACTGTTTCAGTTTTGATTGTTCACCATGGTATTAGTTTTCAACACAAATAGTCATAACTGCAAGAATTCCCAGCAGTGGTGCGAATATCCGCAGTCTGTTGCGAAATTTCTTTCAGATCTGTAAATGAATAATACTACATTGCGCAAGATCAGTAGCAAAGCAAAACATGTTACTGAATATTGTAATCTGACTGATACACACGAATACGATTTGTTTTCAAAGATGATCCCATGATACAAAGCAAACCCGCGTACTTCTATTGTGTACTGAGCTGTATTAAAGGGTTTAGATAGTGGGCTAAATTTTGTATCCCTCCTTAGTTTTACCGCTTCGTAATTTGAAATTTGTCAAAATAAGGACGGTCACGGGATGTGGCTGAAGTCGAAATGTAGACAAAGTGGTAGCCAAAGATACACACAAATAGTTTTATTTTATACTTAATTGTAACATCGTTTTTTTATATCCGAAGGTTGGTCATTATCACCTGTATGTCTGTTTACATGATTTCCCTAGATTCGTTG
The DNA here is from genome assembly GCA_037951105.1 of Echinarachnius parma. Lineage (NCBI taxonomy): Eukaryota > Metazoa > Echinodermata > Echinoidea > Clypeasteroida > Echinarachniidae > Echinarachnius > Echinarachnius parma. Next base: position 50,618 of record JBAMJV010002909.1, on the reverse strand, counting down.
CAATACATCCATTCACGTGATGGTTTGCTAAGGTTGCTATTACAAATAGAACTGCAACATTATCTGGTTGCTAAGTGTTGATATCAGTAATCAATAAAGAAACCCAAATTGTGTAATGCTTTTGCCATTCCAAGATTGGTGGCAAGACGAATGGTCACGTGATGGTTGCTAAGGTATGTCGGGAAGTGGACGAGATGGCGGATAAACCGTGAGAGGAATGTGTTGATATCATTTATCAAGAAAGAGACCCAAATTAACCATGTTACCATTTATTCTTGCGTCTTTCATTTTGCAGATTCGTCGCAAGACGGACGGTCACGTGATGGTTGCTAAGGTCGGGAAGCAGACGAGATGGCGGACCAACCAGCACAAGATGATGCAAGAGCTGGAGCTTCTCAACAAACTCAGACATCCAAACGTCGTCAGGTATATACAATTCAACTCTACTTACCATGTGTCATGATTTGGACAAAAGATTAGTATATGTACAGCCTTGGAAACAATTATTAGACCAAGCACTTTTTGATCAGTTTTTTGAAGTTTCACGCTATTTTGTTCATTTAATAATATTTCAAAGACAAATTTGTTAATGACATACCAAAAGGGGTATGGTCAATTGTGTTAGTGATACCTGTCACATATTTTCTGCCTTCAATTTGATTAAAAACATGAATTTTTAACTAATTGTATGGATTTTGTCCATTCCTTACATGTACATTAAAGGCATGGGTTTTATATACATTTTTTTTCAATACAATGTGCACAATTTGATGATCTTTTGCTGTAAATTGTGATCATACCATAGAAAGGTCTCTCTAGTTTCTAGTGTGACTTGTATTAGCACTTTGATTCTTGGTGAGAGTTGCAAAGTGGCATAAAACGCTGTTGGAGAAGCAAATAATATTTGGATGCTGACTGCCTGTGCTTTATCAATGTACCAGGATAGAGGCCATCTTCACCTGGTCTTACATCTTTGAAAATAGCAATTGACTTTCACTTGGCAACTCAAATCAAGAATTAATTTACTCATAAACAAGCTCCACAAAATAATGAAAGACATTTCCCTGATAATAAGCACTGCTTACAGAAAAAAATCATAAAATGTTCCACTATGCATTGAAAACGTGTGTATAAAACCCATACCTTTTTATGGTAAAAATCCACGCAATTATTCATGAAATTCATGTTTTCATCAAAATCAAGACATAACTTCTGCTGTAGGAACTTCTAATCCCATTGACTATACCCCCTTTGATATCTTATGAACTTTTGTTTCTTTAAAATGTCATAAAAGTGACAAAATAGTGTAAACAATCTCAAAAATTGAGCAAAAAGTGCTTGGTCTAATAATTATTTCCAAGGCTGTATATATTGCATAATAACATATTTCGGTATGGCGGGCAAACATACGATTTTGTTTTCCCTTCAACTCCCCCCCCCCAAAAAAAAACAAAACAAACAAACAACAAAAACAAAACAAAACAAAACAAAACAAACACACAAACAACAACAACATAAAAATGCTCCCATACTGTAATTTCCATAAATCCTTGAAATAATATTTTTAACTCAAAGACTAGATTCATAAAGAGGCTTATACATAGAAAAGAAAAAGAAATGTCCCATTTTTTTTTCTTCCAACCTACCCTCCCTCTTATATATAATGTACACGTAACGTTGTTTTACTATTATAGTGCCTTTCTGTTCACCTGCTGTTTGGCGCCCCTTACGCTTAGTGCCATTACATTTTTCTAAAGGTTTTGTTATTGTCGATTCATATTTTCAGATATATAGGTGCGTGTGTCAAGGAAGGACATATACATCCCGTTTTAGAGGTAAGATTGTGTTAAATGTTTGATACAAATCATATATAGTCGTAATGGATAATAGTTAAAACAAGAAATTTGATATAAATGTTTTGAACAAATTGCAAGTGTATAGGCATAATGATCCGGGGAGGAAAAAGACCCGCTCTCGTAAATATTTTGTTATCATAGGACCATGAGGACAGGCCAATTATGATAATTGCCTCCAGCCAACCCCTGAAAAAAAAAAAAACATGCTAAAACTATGACAAACAAAACCAACAAAACTCCAACGCCTCTTGTTGAAAAATTGACCTCCAAATAATACAAACATATTATAGATAACATATAAAATTGCATGTTGTTTTTATTGATATTATTGGAAAGTAGTTTCCTTGCCAATAATTATATATTTCATGCAAAAAAAGGGAAACATGTGACACTGAGAAATAGGGCTGAATAATGAACAGAAACAAAGTTTGATACTAAAATGTCGATCTATTTATTGTCTACTTTCAACGAGTATGTATCGGAAGGAAGCCTAAATGTAATCTCATAATAAGAAACATTGTTTGTCATGGTGGTTTCATGTTAAAATCTACTAATATATCGCTATTTCCTTGACTATTAGTATACAGAGGATAAAGTTTAAAAGTCCCCCAAATTACGTGACACCGAGAAATATGGCTTAGTATAAACGTAAACTAAGCTTTATTCTAAAATGTATATCTACTATCTACTTTCAACGCAGTACGTATCGGGAGGAAGCCTAGCGGAGATCCTGGCAGACAGGGCCCTCGCTTTGTCATGGCGACAGAAGGGTAACCTAGCAACGGATATCGCACGGGGGATGGCGTTCCTCCACACCAAGAACGTCTGCCACCGGGATCTTACCTCAGGGGTAAGGCGGTACACTTTAAGGAGGAATGAAGGGGGCCGGGGATATTTCGATATTGTTTTTCTTTTTCACAGTGCAGGAGCTTGTTAACATAGATTTCGAACATTAATGAAGTGATATTGGATGACTGCATCATAGGGTTTGAATACACTATTCTTGCTTGTCCGAAAGTGGCATTGTTGTGACTGTAATTCACCTTTATTTTAATGCAGGAACTAATTCAAAATGTAGTTCCAACCTGGAAAACAAAACAATTTACAATTTCTTGGTACCAGTTTATTTCTAACAATTTATCATGATACTTTCGTGCAATTAAAGGGCAATGCAACTCAAGAATAGAGTTTATCCTACTTTATACATCGTAATATACCTGTTTATTATATGTAACATTACTCCGACTCAGATTTCTGCTTTGGAAGAAATATGAGAAAACTCTAACGGGTATACCCCTCTTCACGCGAACACTGGAGGCCGCCATTATTAGGTTTGCACGGACTACATGCACTAATGAATTTCCTTTGCACCCATTCAAACCATTGTTAGAATACATGTAGATGTACAAGTATTATAACAATGGTTTGAATGGGTGCTATTGAAATGCATTAGTGCATGTAGTCCGCGCAAACCTAATAATGGCGGCCTCCAGCGTTCGCGTGAAGAGCGGGATACCCAATAGAGTTTTCTCATATTTCTTCCAAAGCAGAAATCTGAGTTGAAGTAATGGTACATATAATAAACAGGTATATTACGACATATAAAGTAGGATAAACTCTATTATTGAGTTTCATTGCCCTGTAAGCATTTCGAAATGCCGTCATAATTTCTGATGCCGTTACTTTATGCTACACCACGTTCAGCTTATCCTGTTGAAGTTTTATGGTAATCCCGCACGCCTAATTGACTTGAGCAGAAAATGTAACGCGATGCAAAACTGCACAATGCACAATGTACACAATTATATTAATTTTAATGAATTCTTCAAAATACACATTAAAATATTTTAATATTTTACTTTCCATTTCAATCCCCCACTAAAAATAATCAGAATTGTCTAGTTCGTCGGAAACCGAACGACGTGCTGGAAGCCGTTCTCACCGACTTCGGGCTCGCTCGGCTGCTCAGTCGAATGCCCGACCCCCCACCGAACACACCACGAACACCCGACTTCACTGAATCGGACGAGTTCGACGGCGGCTCGGGCGTGTCGCTGATGCCTTCGGCGTGCGTCGACATACCTCGGAAGATGTCGGTAGTCGGGACTGCGTTCTGGATGGCACCCGAGATGCTTCGAGGCGAGGAGTACACTCGGCAGGTGGACGTCTTCTCCTACGGCATCGTGGTTTGCGAAATTGTGGCCAGGATAACGGCGGACCCGGAAGACCTCCCAAGAACAGGGGTAAGATGGTTATTTCCATTGACGTAGGTTTGCTGAAATTTCTTTTTGCTGGGAATGAATAGACCCCCCTTCCTGGAACAAAAGATCGGATGAAAAATAATATACATTTATAGCTGAATGCCCTTTATGTTATTGTGGTTCTTTAGAGGGTTAATCTGTTACAGTGTCCTGATGTTTGTCTTACTAATCTACCATCATGACTATGTACAGTGCCGTCGTCAAAGTATTTAATTACCATACACTTGTTTCACCATTTCATAATCGGCACCGCCATCATCATCATTGTCAGCATCATCAACGTCATCACGATCATCAGCATCCACGTCATCTATACGTTATTAACATCACCATCATCAACAACAACAACATTACTATCCTAATTATTGATCAACTCAAGAACCATAAGCATGTCATATTAATAGTATTAATACTTATAAAACGAACTTACATATTGAATTACTCAAAGCACTGTTAAAACCAAACAAGAAACGTGGAACAATCATTCTCTCTCAGAATTTAGCAACATAATTACATTATTAAATTGAATGTTTCGAATATCTACAAGCGAACGTTGAACATTCAGACTGAAGTCGTCGATGTCAAATAATGTCGATGTCGATGTCAAATAATCGTCGATGTCAAAAGGTGATGTTATTTGCCAATTCCGAGAAGGATAAACAAATAACACTTCTTAACATATATCTTCTATTTTGTTTTTTGTCTGTATAGAAATTCGGTCTAGACATCAACCTCTTCCGTGAGAAGTGTCCAGGAATCCCCCTGCCTCTCTTGGAGATCGCAGAGGAGTGCTGCTCGGTGAGTCTCATAGGCCTGTAGTCAAACAATTGTTGATCCATCACAAGATACTGTGTTTACCCCCTTCCTACTTATGTATTCCCCTATGATGTACAGGAAACAACTCGCTTAAACCCTATAAACTGTTGGTCTTTTCACAAACTTCACTCTTGATCAATATTTCGCCTCATGAGATTGGCTGCTATGATCTTTTAGATCTAAAAAAAAAAAACTTTTCAGCTAATTTCATATAATTTTCTCCATGATTCGGAGTCTCCTGGCGATCGCAGAGGAGTGTTGCTCGTCGGTGAGTCTCCTAGGCCTGTAGTCACGCAAACAACTGTTGGTCTGCTCACAAACTGCACACTTTCTTAATATTTCGCCACATAACATTAGCTGCTATGATATTTGAGATGTTTAACACAAAAAACCATTCAGTTAATTTCATATAATTTTATTCATGATTCGGAGTCACCTTGAGATTACAGGGGAGTGTTGCTCGGTTTTTTCTCCTAGGATTGTAGTCACGCAACCTTCATTATTGGCGCTCACGATTTATTTTCCGTATTTCCGAGTATAAACTCGGGTAAACTCGAGCAAACTCGAGCAGGGTGCAACTCGCATATGCATGCAAACACCTCGTGTTTCCAGTTCACACAAATTCGCGAGTATTCGCGCGCACACACGCGCGGGAATATTCGCGTGGAAAATAATCCGTGAGCGCCACTGTTAATTGTGGGACTATTCACATATATAAAATGTGATAAAATATTAACCGTACACGAGTAGCTGTTATGACCGATGTCCAGTTCATTTTACGTAATATTATTCATGATTCGGGAGTCTTGGACTTCAGCATTGGTCTGTTCACAATTGATGAATAGTCTACCATAATCAAGTAGCGGCTGTAACTATTTTAGAAGTAAAAAAGCCTTTGAGTTAATTTCATATAATTTAGTCTCTTAGGTCTCAGGTCTCACAACCTATTATTGGTATGTCATGTCTGCTCAGACCTGATAAGATTTACTTTACGCGATTAGCTCCGGACCGGTAACCATTTATTTATATTATTATATTTTGCACAAAAATTGTTTTATGAGTCAAAATTCTCCTGGGACAGTAATCACGCAAACTAGTGTTTGTTTAGTCACACTTCATAAATATTCTACCACACAGTCATGTGTATCTGCTGTAACAATTGAGTTATTTTTTGTTTTTTCTGGATTCGTTACTCAGTCCTGGTAAATGAGATATTATGATAATATTATGTGGCATTATTACGTATAGCGTTTCGTATCGAAGATACTAGGTTTAAAAATACTAATATATTGTATTTGTCCGATTCGTTCAATAGATGGACCCTCGAGAGCGCCCCGTCTTCCTGCAGGTAGTCCGTCGCCTCGAGATCATCCGTGATTTACTCGACACCGAGAAAATAGCTCCGCGATCGTACGACGTCAATCTCACCGACATCATCCTCACGAACGGCGATCCCGACGATGACCCCGTGGACTACTTCCACTTCGGGTCTAAGCTGCCGTGGATGATCAGCGACCAAACGGACGGAACGACGAGCGGCGACGACACTTTCAATGGCGAAGATACTTTAATCGTGGACAGTGAATCGAAGGAGTGCAGCGGGGCAGACGGGGATAATGCAACTAAGGACAACACATCAACAGAGTACCAAACATCGAACTCCTGTAGTCTTTCTTTGCTAGAATCTTTGTACAGAATAATGCAGTATGCCAGTGTCGCGGTAGGATTTGTATTTAGTCTGGTGCTCACATACGTTATGTGGACAAGCTGCGATGTGAGTACCGGCTTGCTCGGGACATCAATGCTTTGCGCATGCGTGGGATGGGCGCTAGAGACGAACTTGATGGGCTGCGCAGCAGTGCTGCGTGTTTTTGCAAAAGTAGCGCCTGATCTGATTTGGACGCTTTGGAAAGGGTTCACTTCGCTGCTCCAAAAAGTGCAATACGACTCTTATGCGAGGTGCCCTTCTTCTGGTGCTGACCTCAACAAAAACTCAAGCTTCGCGAATCAAAATGGCGACATCTCGCGAAACAAAATTTCAAGCTACGCGAACCAGTGTGGAGGCGACCTCGCGAACAACAAATACTCACCCCACTCGAATCAAAATGGCGATGTCTTCAACATTGGCAACGGCGTTGAAGTAAAGCTAAATGGATCAGCGGTGAGGATAAGCGATCCCACGCCCATTCTTATAATTCCTCGGAAAGACTCGTTATCTGGAATTTTGAAGGAACCGCAAAACGGCAGGACGTTGAATACGAACCTCGACAGCTTCGACGACTTGAGGAAGGAGAAAGCGCTGATGATGAACGGCAAACTGGCGCGTAAACGAGTCAGTTTTTCTCTTGGTGATAATGAGAAAGACCACGACCGTGATGATACGTAGACGATGGACTGAAAGTAATAATATGATATGTATTGATGTTTTATGAATGGTGCCAATAAAGAACTATCCATGATCACACAAAGTATCAACCAAGTAGTAATCTCAAACCAAACGGGTTCAGATGTAGGTATTGGGCTTACATACGAGTATAAATAACCAGTGCAGGATTGCACCATAATATGAACACAGAGCTGAATATTTTTCATATTATAATACCTCTTCTGTTTTCAACTAATCGTGTTTATATGTATTTCCTTACAAAATTATGTTTCCATACATGTGTTTATGTTGGTATATATTCTGTGTTTTTTTCTGTAGTAACTGTCATTTGTGCCCTGACGAAGATTCTGCTAGGATCGAAAGCTAGGCTGTATACGACTCTCTTTTTACCACATTGGCGATTTTTTAGTAGACAAGCAGTTTTCAGCAGTATTTTCCATATTCTTAAAATTATGTTTATTTAATAAATACAAATCAATTATCTTAAAGGGACTTAGTAACATTGTCCAAATCCTCAAAATAAAATTCTAATTCTAGCGGTTCCCTTATACCTTGTTGTATTCGTATTAACAATAAAACCACGGGACAGGTTTCGGTTTTTCAAATTTCCCTTTCGTTACAAAGATATGTATGATTGAAGTATTCAGATAAGAAAAACTCCGGGCGAGTTTTTCTTCTGTGTACAAAGTGAGTGCAGTGAGTTACTGAATATCACTTTGCATTTTCGTTCATTACTTGGCCATACGATGTCCATTTGACTTGAAATGTTCACACAATACCCTGTGGACATATGAGATAACAACAATATACATTGCATCAACCATTCATCACTTTTTGCACATGTCAACAAAGTTACTAGATCCCTTTAATTATCTTAATTACGGAACAGAAATTTGGAAAACCAAAATCCGTAAGTAAGTTTCGAGGATTCTGACAATGTTACTAGATCTCTTTACCGAACACTACACAGTCCGATCCCCTGTTGTGATCCGACTTACAACTGCGTAAAGCAAGATGTGTGCATTTGTAATGCATGTATTACATTTCAGATCCTCGATTGTTCTGTCGAATCGGATCGAATCAGGGTCCCATTGCAGAAAGACTTGCAATTAATTACAAGTCAGGAAAGTTGCGCACTTGACCCAAGCAGATACATGTACGCATTTAGTAACATGATCGGAACTTATAATTCATTGCAAGTTTGGATTGCATCTCTTTTTGCATCGGGACGTGTATTGAGCGGTAGTGTATAGAGAGTTGAGCCGCGATTGTTGCGTTAACGATAACTTTATTATGCAAACAGCATGGCGCCATCCTGTGCGCTCTTTCGAGTTTGACGACATATCACCATTAAAAGGAGAACGAAGCGCTGGAATGTTCTCTTACAGTTACCAATGGGTGCATAATTCATGTCACCTCTATGCCCCGGCCTTTGCAGAAAGAGATGCACTCGTTTGTAAAGTTGCAATTAATTGTAAGTCTGATCACGTGACTAAATGCGCATATCTGATTGGTTCAAACGAGCAAATGTCTGACTTGCAATGAACTGCAATTTACAATCGATTGCCAGTCTTTCTGCAAAGGGACCCATGTAGTATATTTTCTTTTAGGCATGCTGGGTATCACTTATTATGAAAGTAACCAAAATGCGGGATATGTAACCACTTTTGTTGAATCTGATGCTATGTCAATGGTCTCGCGTAACCTGTTTTTTGTTAGTGTTAATCAAATGACGTTTCATACGGTACCGCCGGGGAAAACATGGCAGGCTCCAGTGTTCAGTCAAAGCAGATGATAGTCGTTTCAACAGCATTGATTATTTCCACTATTAGTGATACCCAGGAGGATATCATTATACGACTTCAAGTAACAGGAATTCGTCAGTAACAGTAAGCGAAAGTGCCAGCGTTTGGCTGCCCTTTAAGATACGAATTACCACAGTAAATTTGTCCTCTGTCGATCACAGTGTGATCAATATTGTTTTGTCAAATTGTAAAACAAATGCTAAAAGGTGCAATATGTAATATAGAGGACGGGTATTGTATAACGTAATATCGTTTGTAAAATAGTCATCTCCCCCCCCCCCCCCCCCCCCCCCTCTATATATTGTGAAATGACAACACTCAATTAAACTCCCATTTTATATACGCATAATTATGGTCGAAGATGTGAATTAACAATGTTAAAGGAATAGTACAGTTTTTGTTCAGAGGGCGCTCCAAGCAATTATTTATTTGAGTGGTATAGGAAAACTGAGTGTCGGAACTGCAAGACTACTAATATTTCGAAACAAATCAACGGTTGTTTGATCAAAATCAATTTTGAAATAGCTGAAATATAAATAAACATATATCCAATTGATGTAAATGTTGGGCCCAGAAATGTGTAAAATAATTTTTTTAAATGTTATAAATCCTTTACTTATTTGAAGAAAAAAATGCTGAGTAGCTTTAAATCGGTTTTCGTGCTCTCTATTGAATAAGTATTTTTTACCAAACACTATATTCACATTTCTTGATTGAAAATGCATAAAAGTTTTAGGACCTGGAAGGTGTCCGTGTGTTAACGACCGCTTGTTTGTAAATTAGCCGGCGTTAATATGTTTACTATACATTTAACATGTTTAAGCATAATTCAATTATAACTATTTCTTGCTTATGCTTACTTATAAGTTGCAGTTACTAAAATTTAGTTTGATCACAACTGTACTTTCCCTTGCATCTGTTGTAGCCAATTTAATATTGGTATTACGCGATTTCTCCATCATGTCCATAGCCTTGGCAAAAGCTCTCATAAAACCTTTACATAAAACCTTTACACTATCTTCAACGGGGATGATATGTATGGACTTTTATCTGGTAGAAATGACCCAGTGGAGAAGCGACGGGGGTATGAAAAAGCCCCCCCCCCCCCACCGAAAAAGACATGATTGTACTAAAATTATGTCTGACGAGCAATGATGGTTGTCATTATAGATTAAAAAAAACACTTTTGTTTCAAATGTGTGTATGAAATCTGAAGCGATACTGAGACTCAAATATTAGACCTTCACCATTATTTCATATAAAAAAACAAAACAAGTACAATCTGCATATTATATTCCCCGCACGTATGGCGACGGTAACAATAATAACAAAATGTCAGAGAAAATCTGGAGAAAAAACAGAAATACATAGTGTTTGCCCCAAATTATTAATGTGCCCCCCCCCCCCCCCACACCAACCCTTAACATTCCGACCACGCTACGCCACTATACGGGAGGACATTATTGCATTATTTTCCTTCATAATGACTGTATT
>JBAMJV010002909.1:0-35000 GCA_037951105.1 Echinarachnius parma | reverse complement strand
CTCAGCGTACACTACGGACCTGGTAATGTAGCCATGGTAGCGAGGACGCCGTAGTAGCCATGGAAGCGATAATGCTACAGCATTCGTGATGGGGAATTCCCACATACTGACCATGACTTTATCTAATGGACTTTTAATTACCGCCAATACATGTTTATCGGCGTTGAAAACCATCAATACATACATGTTTGGTGATAATAATGTCAATTGGGCCAGAACCGTCTGTTGGCTTTCGTTTATTTCAACATGCATTGAATAACGTACAACATGATTGGTGATATATATACGTTGTGTCATACGAGCGTTCTCTTGCATTAAGACATACCACATCGTCTATGCATAAGGCTGGAATCAGATACATCGATAATCTGTAATCAACCTGTCTGTGAGTATAATCAATTTTACAAAATTGTTTTAATCATGGTAAAATTCACTGCGTATAATGAATTGCTCGTTGACTGATCATGATGAGCTAAGTTTTAGCTGCTGCTGCTGCTGGCCTTTCTCAAGCTCACTGATTATGAGGGATGTTGTTGTTGTTGTTGTTGTTTGGTGGCAATCAGTCAAATATGACTATTGTTGCCAAGTACGTTTCTATTCATCATTCATATATTTTGTTTAAATTATAACAACATTTCATAAATCATTACTAGATCAAATTGTTATGACACCGATATAAGTATCGCGATATTTATTTTCAAACAATATAATGTAACTATTGCCTTTATATACACAGATATAAACATTATCCTTATTTCAATGCGTTGCGCGGAAGCAAGTTATATTGTTGTGCCACCATAGTGACAGTTGAATTGGTTTGAGCTTTCTAGCATCGTGCGCCAACGAACAATTAATTACACTCAGTAACGGTATAATAATGTAACTGATTGTTTACCAACATCAATGTATCTATAGCTGTAAGTATGCAGCAGGGGCCGGGGAAAGGTTTTGAAAGTGGAGGGGGGGGGGGCTGACCACATTTTAATTGTTATAATATTTGTTATTTTATGCTTATGTATTTTATTGATTTAAGCCACAAAAAAAGTGGGGGAGGGGGGGGGCTGCAGCCCCCCAGCCCCCCCCCCCCCCCCCCCCCCCCCGGTTCCGCGGCTCCTGTGCAGTACAGTTGTACAATTACTAAATTCCCACTCGTTTTACGATATATCGTCCAGGAACTTATTTGGACACTTGAAGAAGCTCTGAGTTGCTCCAACTAGGTCATTTCAAATAATCGATATGTTGCAAGTCTGATGTTATTCAGCTTGGTCACTAATTAGAGGAACGATGCATTCTATTTTATCGGTGTGTTTTCATTAACTTTATCAAATTCAATACATTTATATTGTACCTCGTTGTTTGGCTTATGGTAACAGAATGTAAATGGGTGTTTTTTCAAATGCCCCCATCCCCTCCAAAAGAATAATAAAGCCAGCTCATCAACGGACGCCCGGCGGATAGACAATTTTCGAAAAATCAAATTATCCGGTGGTGAAAGTCGTCTCCATTGCTTCATGTACAAACCATTCCGCCGAATACACGTACAAATTAAAGCCTGACAAGTATAAAGGGGCCGTCACAAATCACAAACTGAGCCCGCCCGACTTCTCTGCGAGCTCAAAAGGGAATTTTCTCCAGGACTACGGCCGGCGTTCGCGCGAATACTGCGGGCTCCGCCGCGTTTTTTAGGGTTCGGCCGACGCCCGCAGGGCACCGAAACCTGCTCCCAAATCAGCGATTTTTAATCGCCGAATTTTAAGGTCGCAGAGCTCGTAAACAGGTCGCCCGTCGATCGCCCGTAGATCGCTCGGACATCGGCAAACATTCGGTCGATATTCGGGCGACAATCCGACAACTTTAGACCATTTTAGGCTTTAAAATTCGGACGGACACGGGAGAGCTGCGCGACCGCCGCACGGCCACCTTGCGATACTTGATCGACCTATTCCCGTATCCCGCGCGACTTGAACAAAGTCGGGCGTGCTTCGAGCGCGATCCGTGCTGGTGCCGGGCTGCCGTCGGGCGGCCGTCGGGCGGCTTCTACGGGCCCCGGTCGATTTATAATCACTTATGTTCAACGGGCGCCTCCCGAGCCCCGTCCAATATGTGACAGCGTAGATGTCAAGCGAAACATACGCTCGACTCCCTGGCGGATTTGAAATTCGGCGACTCTCGGGCGATCTACAAATTCGGCCGGACTCCGTTTGATTTGTGACGCAGGCTTTACGCATACGAACGAGAAGAACGGATTGAAAATGTTGCTCTCCGCCGGGCGTCCGGCCATCCGGTGATATGTGACCAGCTTGACCTTTAAAGGGATCTAGTAACTTTGTTGACATGTGCAAAAAGTGATGAATGGTTGATGCAATGTATATTGTTGTTATCTCATATGTCCACAGGGTATTGTGTGCAAATTTCAAGTCAAATGGACATTGCATGGCCAAGTAATGAGCGAAAATGCAAAGTGATAGTCACTAACTCACTGCACTCACTTTGTACACAGTAAGAAAAACTCCACCGGAGTTTTTCTTATCTGAATACTTCGATAGTACATATCTTTGTAACGAAAGGGAAATTTGAAAAACCGAAACCTGTCCCATGATTTTATTGGTATGGTAATACGAATACAACAAGGTATGAGGGAACCGCTAGAATTAAAATTTTATTTTGAGGATTTGGACAATGTTACTAGGTCCCTTTAAAGGGATAATTAAGTTTTGGTATAGAGGGCGCTACACAACATAATTTTTGTTGTTGAGATAATGAAAAACTGAGAGTCAAATTCGAAAGAGCATACAATTTTAATTACAGAATAAACTTGATTTGATCTAAATCGGTTCAGAAATGGCTGAAATATCCATACACATAACCGTTTTTAATATGTGGGGCCCCAGAAATATTCCAGAAATTTGAACCAGCCGTTAAAATTTAAAAGAAATGCTTCCTGTTTTCAAAAATGTATACAAGAGGTTTTTAGATAGTTGTTGATTATCTCTTTATCTAATCACTGTTTCAACAAAACATTAAATGTGCAATATGTTATTTAAAATGTCTGAAACCGATGAGTGTTTAGAGAGCGACCTCTTGAGTTTTAACGGCTCTTTTTTAATGATAGCAGGCCTTTTACTTAGTCATTTGTAATTTTGTATTCATTTCGAGCATGTGGAGTTATAACTATTAGTTTGTAATGTAATAGTGCAGGTTTTGGTTACAACAATTCAGTTTGACCAAAACTGTACTCTCCTTACCAGAACTAAACTATCCCTTTAATGATAATCTTCTTTATTTGTTCGAATTGCTTTTTATTTCTGGCAGATCAGCGGAAACGCCTGTAAATAAACAACACATTTATACGACATGCCGTGGCCGTGGTGGGGCACGTTCATCGTTACATTGACATCCCTAACATGTCTAATAATAATCCTGTTGTTATGTTGCTGCTGCTGCCGCTACTGGTACCGCCGCTACATCAACAGAATTCACGAACCATCATTCATAGTCAAATTGTTATGTTACTGCTGCATCAAATGCTTCCGTCGCTACAACCATGACGATTTATGGGATCGTAAACCATCATACAGGGTCAACACATTGAGTAAAGATGTTGAGGCAGGCTACAATAAGTGTCGAAATGCCGAAGGCCAGAAATCCTGCCGCGGAATCCCGAAATATACCACCAGGGATAGTAAATGGACGCCCGGTAAATACATTTTTGTTGTCGTATTATTTGTATCTACTTTTTATTTATAATCAATATTGTTAAATGTATTCTTCTCTTTTTATTTGTATACATTGTGTTTGAAATATAATGCAGCACACTGTCGGTCGATTATCATTTTATCCGAACCAATATTGTGTGAATAGTCATTTGTAAGGTCTAATATATTCTTGCATTTAGTTTGTATCCATGCAAAGTTTTCTAATAATAACATACGTGTACTTGAGGGTTATCCCAATTAGGCTACAAAATGTGGGTCCATATGCAAATTTGATAAACGGGACTGATGAATAGGAAAGATGATTGGACGTTATACTAATTAGATAAATGGATTTAGGATAGTCCATATGATTCATAATACTAGTTTCTGGTGTTGACCAATCAAATGGCAATAAACCAACATGGTATATTATTTTAGACAAATTGCATGACAAAACAAAACCATAATATAAACCCTGCCATAAAAAAGTATCTAGCGTAAAATGTTTGTCGATCATGTATGTAAATTTTTCTAAAGTCAGACCTAAGTAGTGACCATTTATATATGAAACGAGAAATGTGGCCACTGTAGACAGGCGACATCGATAGACAGATTCGAAATCGTTGTTTTTCCCAGCAGAGAGCACTTTAGACAGTGGCTGCAACACAGCTAGATGGACTGTAAAACATGCTACATTTACCAGGTATGACCGGCGGGATCGCCGGGAAACATTGGAGGCGGGAAATCTCGCCCGGGAAAAAAGATACCCGTCCGGTAAATACTTATCTTTTCGTATCTTTTCTTGTCTTGCATTTATATCCTCTCAATTATAGACGGGGCTGGGACCACACGACACGATTTACTGTACATAATTATTTATCAATTATTTTCCCGTTGGTCCTTGGGTATTTCTAATGAGGGCTACGTTATAAATTGGGGTTCCATGTGCCTCTGTAGACTAAATATTAATGGACACATACTATTTATTAGCTGAGGGCGGAATGGCAAATGTAGACAGAATGATACATTCATTATACTCTCATCCCAGACTCTATATGATATGCTTTTGCTGCAGATCAAATAAAAGTGGACCATAATTAAAGGTGTAAGACGAACAAGCTGTAGACAAATAAGAAAGAACCAGCAAAAAATGGGTTAAGCAGAGGTTCACTGAATGATATAATGTGTTGATCATCTCATGTATTGTATTGTGATTCGATAAAACATGTCATGCATGTAGTGTAAACAAAAAGGAGGAGAGTTACGTTCCAAAAGTACGCCAGAATGATCTAAGCGATTATAATTGAAAACATTAGTCTAAGGCTCTTAGCAACTTCAGGGATGAGATAACAATGTATTTTGGTGTATGTTCATACTGCCCATATGGACAATAATATTTCCCCATAACATTCCCCGCTAACAAGTTACATATTTCCGATATTTCCCGGTATGGTTCCCGCACGTGCAGCAATACTTGTTGAACCTTCAGGGGAACATGCCAACCCTTCAGATCTCATTCCGGGTTATGACGAAGTGGACGAACTAACCCATGAGCGGGAACTAGACAAAGAATGGGAACTAGACGAAGAATCGGAACTAGACGAAGAATGGAGAAAACGAGAAAGGCCCTCTTCGATATGCCCGGGAGGACGAGTCACCCATAATCACGCCGGGACGGGGTCTTCATGTTCATTATGCAGCGAAGGAGGAGTAGACCGGAAAGGTATTAGACAAACTAGCTGTATACCAACAAACCCACAAAAAGTTGTTAGGATTATAATGTATATGGGTTACGTAGATGCTCACTGATTAAAATTATGCGTGAAACATCTTATTAATTTGTACTGTGATATGATTAAAAATATTGTTAAAAAATAATAAGAAAACAAGATATTTACAAGTAACTGTGTACACGAGTACAATTTTAACGATTCTTATTGAAAACTTTAGGTTTTAGCAAATTCAGTGATACGATTGAAATGTTTTATTTGAGTTAGTTCATACGATCATATTAATCATAATATTCCCCGCTAAAAGGCATATAATTATTTCTGATATATATTTCCCGGCAGTTCCCGCCCGAGCAGCAATAATTGTTGAACCGTCTGGGAAAAATTCCAACTTAGCAGGTCACATTCCGTGGTACGACGAAGTAGACGAACTAATCCATGAGCGGAAACTCGACGAAGAATGGGAACTAGACGAAGAATGGGAACTAGACGAAGAATCGGAACAAGACGAAGAATGTGCATGTGAAGAATGGAGAAAACGAGAAAGGCCCTCTTCGATATGCCCGGGAAGATCATATATCATCACCGATATATCATCACGCCAAGACGGTGTCTTCATGTGCAGCGAATTAGGTGGGGTAGACCGGAAAGGTATAAGACAAACTAGCTGTATACAAACAAACAAACAAAAACGCAAACAGTTGTTAGGATTAAAATGTACATGGGTTACGTAGATGCTCACTGACTAAAATTTATATTTTGATATGATGAAAAATAAGAAGAAAATGAGATATTTACATGTAAATGTACACCAGTATATTGAAGCAGGAGCCCGTCAAAAACACGGATATACGTCGTGAAGTAATTTGATTTACTAAACGACGTACATAATTACGTCGTGTAGTAATTCCATTTACTACACGACGTAAATAATTACGTCGTGTAGTAATTCGAATTACTACACGACGTAATTATTTACGTCGTGTAGTAAATGGAATTACTACACGACGTATATCCGCGTATATATGATGGTCTCCTGCTTCCATACCAGTAGGATCTTAACGATTCTTATATAAAACCTTGGATTTTAGCAATTTCAGTGATGCGATTGAAATGTTTTGTTTGAGTGAGTGTTCATACGATCATATTTATCATAGTATTCCCTGCTAAAAGGCGTACATTTTCTGATATTTTCCGACAGTTCCTGCCCGTGCAGCAATAATAAAAATTGTTGAACCGTCTGGGAAAAATGCCAAACCAGCAGATCACATTCCGGGGTACGACGAAGTGGACAAACAAATCCATGAGCGGGAACTAGACGGAGAATGGAAACTAGACGAAAAATGTGAACAAGACGAAGAATCGGAACTAGACGAAGAATCGGAACTAGACGAAGAATCCGAACTAGACGAAGAATCGGAACTAGACGAAGAATCGGAAGAATGGGAACTAGACGAAGAATGGGAACTAGACGAAGATTGTGAACTTGATATGGAGAAAAGGAGAAAGATGCACTTCGCTAACACTGGGAATACGGCCTACCCATATATCGTCAAGGGACGGGGTCTTCACATCGAAGGAGGGGTAGACCGGAAAGGTATTAGACAAACTATAGCTGTAGACAAACAAGTAATTAAACCACACAAAGTTGTTAGGATTATGTACATTGGTTATGTAGATGCTCACTGATCAAAATTATGTGTGAAGCATAATTGGTATTGTGATATAATGAACAATATTGTTGAAAAATAAGAAGAAAAAAGATATTTACATGTAAATGTGTACACCAGTAGGGTTTTAACGATTCTTATTGAAAACTTGGGTCTTAGCAACTTCAGTTCGGGGTGGGGGGGATGGGGGTAATTTCGTCAGCCAAATTTTTGTCGGGGGGGGGGGGGGGGGGTTGAGTCCGTAGAAAAATGTTGAAGCCGAGACCGATCGAGTTACATATAATTTTCGAGGCCGAGACTAGGACCGCTCAACAATTTTCGAGGCCGAGACCGAGGGTTTTCAACATTTCCGATTAAGGCCGATACCAGGATTCTTCACCAATTTTAGAGGCCGAGAGCATCGGTTATGATGATCGAGACCGCTAAATGTGCTCTCGAGACCAGCTACAAGTTGTAAAGGGGGGGGGGGGGGGGTTCAACCCCCCCCCCCCCCCGGTACGCCTATGATTGAAATATTTTGTTTGAGTGAGTTCATACGATCATATTTCTCATAAATTCCCCGCTAAAGGGCATTATTATAATTATTTCTGATATTCCCCGGCAGTTCCCGCCCGAGCAGCAATTATTGTTGAATCGTATGGGGAAAATGCCAAACCAGTGGGTCTCATTCCGGGGTACGACGAAGTGGACGAACTAATCCATGAGCGGGAACTCGACGAAGAATGTGAAAGGCCCCCTCGATCTTCGAAATGCCCGGGAAGACGGGCCACCCATATATTATCATCACACCGGGACGGGATCCTTATGTTCAGCGAAGGAGGGGTAGACCAGAAAGGTATAAGACAAACTAGCTGTAGTCAAATTAACAATAAACCAATAACCAAATTGCTTGGATGATTATACATGGGTTACTTAGATGCCCACTGATCAAAATTATGTGCGAAAAAAATATATTCGATGAAAAATATTGTTGAAAAATGAGAAAAAAGATGTATCATTTTTTATGTTAATGTTTACACCAGGATCTTTATACGATTCAAATATGGTCTCAGCAAGTTTAGTGATACGATTTAATGTTTTTTGTGTGTGTTTACACGATTATATTTCCCATTCCCCGCTAAAAAGGCGTAAGCTCCAGATATAACCCGGTAGTTTCCTCCCGTCCGGTAAATAAGCAACAATATTGTGCTAAATTGTCCGGAAAGAATGTCAACCATGCCGGCCGCATTTCGGAATATGACGAAGAGGATGAACTAGACTATTTACAGGAACGAATTGATCTCCACGGCCTCTCAGTCCGAAATGCAATGAAACAAACAAAAAACGCCCTCCGTGATATGCGAGGGAAGACGGGCCACCTAGATGTCATCACGGGATTGGGTCTTCACAGCAAAGGAGGGGTGCCGAAAATCAAACCTGCAGTCGAAAAATACTTGAAGAACTGCGGTTACCGTGGCAGGTAGGAACATACTCTACAACATGTTGGAATGAGATGACATTTCGTATACGGCAATTTTGGAGCACAAGTATGTCACATTCGGGCAAACTGATGTAAAATTCTGGAAAATGTATGTTCACTTCATTTCTGCATTATTAATTCCGAGGACCATTGTTTTCAGCCGAAAAACTGGAGGGATCACTTTGAGCAAAGACTCTACGACCCTGGCTGTGCGCCCATGTGTGGAGGAGTATTTAAGAATCGTTATGCTCACACAATTTTACAAAAAAGAGAGTAATTATAGATACCTCTTAGTATGACTCATCAATTAACTAAATGTGTTTTCACACTTTAAAAAAGTAATATTTGACCCTTCAATCATGACACCAATTTTATTGTAAGATAATTTACAACGATATACGCGATTTTCGTATGAATAATGTTCACCTAGTGACAAAAGTAACAAATAAATGCCTGATTCTATCCTGATCGTTCGCGCGAAGTATCCGAATTCGGATAATGTTGACTACGATCGAAAGCGTCTATTATACACTTTCAAATTTAGTCTTTAAAATCTTGATAATTATTGAGAAGTTCAGATAATAAAAACCTGTGTCAACATTATGAATGAACAAGTCTTTGCGCATGTTAACAAAATAACTGGATCCCTTTATTACAAGCAAAGATGTACTCTGTACTTTGATATCATGTTCCCCTCCCGAGTCCACACTCAAGATCTCTCCCACACTCACGATCTCCAGCCCATACCCCTCAGTCTCTATGATATATCGCCCCCCCACATCTCCCGCTCCCCTCACCCCCTCAATAATTTCTCTCTCTATTTTCGTTTTTCTTGAATTCAGGTATAAGCTACGGAGTAAAGGGGGATGCTATAGAGTGTACTTTGACTGACGAGTATGGCGACATTTCCGTACGTCACATCTCAAGGATAACGTATGCATGCATATATTCTTGCCATGTTAAAGAGCATCAAGCGTGGGTATACTACGCCGCAGGTCGCCATTTTGAACTACATGTAGGATAGCTGACATGCACCCCATAGCACGGAGCCAGTGAGCCATTACGCATCATGCGCAAAGCGTTTGCAAGATGGCGCCAAACAATTGGCCGCGTCATCTAAACTTGTGTGGTCTTCTCTTATTTCGTCTCCTAGCAAAATATATATGTGAGGATTGTGGATAAGGATCATTCAGGTAAGAGGCGGGGGCTACACCCCCTGCACCCCCTGCACCCCCCTCCTTTCCGAGCTTGTTGAAAGGGCAATATTGGGGCAAACAAGGCAAAAGGCACCTCAAAATCGGGCAAAACCTAGGGTTGCAGAGTTATGGGCAAAATTATGCCATATTCCGGCAAACCCATTTCATGCTATCAGGCAAATTAATATCTTATTCTGAAAAAAAAATGTATTTAATCGTATTTGGGCAAACTCATATTATTTTGTTGCAAACCGTGCCATTTTGGGGTAATATGGGACAAATTATGTAATATTCCGGCAACCTCATAACACATTTTAGGGCCAAATCAGCTCATTTTTGGGTATAGCTTCTTATATACAGGGTGGCCCCCAAAACGGAACGGGGCACTTCCCAAAATTTAGTAACAAATGATTATGTCCATCGGATAGGGTGTCTTTTCCAACGAAAAACGATACCAAGAACAGTAATTTTGGTCATGTAGTTTTTGTGTTAGGGCGCTGTGAGCGACACCATATCGGGTTCCCATTTTTGTCAATTTTTACCAAGTCAGTGGTTGATAAATCACACTTCATGCCCGTCATAGCACCAAAAAACTATACCCATTCTCTCGGCACACAGCTGAATGCATACTAACAATGGCGCGGGTAATTACGATTTAAGTGTTCAGATATCGAACTATCCCCCGCTCAAATGTAATTCGTATCAGATCAATCCCTTTCATATTCATGGGCATACTTGGAACATAGGTCAAGTAAGTCAAGCTCCACAAAACTAATTGCAATCACACTTAAAGGGGTAGTTTAGTTTTGGTAAGGCTTAACTTTAGTACCCCAAACCTGGACAGTAACATTATAAACTAATAGCTATTACTCCACCATGCTCGAAAGGTATACAAAATTACAAACGACTATGTAAAACGCCCGTTATCATTCAAAAAGAGCCATTAAAACACAAGAGGGCGCTCTCTAAAAAGGCATTGGTTTAAACCATTTTTCATACAAAATTATGCATGTGATCTTTTATTGAAATAATGATTAGGTAGATAGATCATCAACAACTATTTAAAAAATGCTTTTGAACATTTAAAAAAAAGTGTAAGCATTTTTTGATTTTTAAAAAAAAATCATCTAATTATTTGGGCCCCAAATAATTATAAGATCAGATATATTGATTGATATTTCAGCCGTTTCTGGACCGATTTTGACCAAATAAAGTTTATTCTGCCATTAAAATCACATGTTCTCTCAAATTCGACGCTCAGTTTTTCATTACCTCACAAAAAAATTGTGATGTGCAGCGCCCTCTCTACCAAAACTAAACTACCCCTTTAAAGGGGTAGTTTAGTTTTGGTAAGGCTGAACTTGAGTAGCCAAAACCTGCACAGTAACATTATAAACTAATAGTTATAACTCCACCATGCTCGAAAGGTATACAAAATTACAAACGACTAAGTAAAAAGCCTGTTATCATTCAAAAAGAGCCATTGAAACACAAGAGGGCGCTTTTTAAAAAGGCATTGGTTTCAACCATTTTTCATACAAAATTATGCATGTGATGTTTTATTGATATAATGATTAAATAGCGAGATCATCAACAACTATTTAAAAAACGCTTTTGAAAATTTTTGAAAAAGTGCAAGCATTTTTTTATTTTTTTCTAAAAATCATCTAATTATTTGGGCCCCAAATAATTATAAGATCAGATATATTTATTGATATTTCAGCCGTTTCTGGGTCGATTTTGACCAAATAAAGTTTATTCTGCCATTAAAATTGCATGTTCTCTCAATTTCGACACTCAGTTTTTCATTACCTCACAAAAAAATTGTGATCTGCAGCGCCCTCTCTACCAAAACTAAACTACCCCTTTAAGACTAAAATGTCGCCATTTGAGGGCGCTATTTAACACAATGAAGTGAAAAATGCTGTGAATTCTGTCATTACTGAGCTGTTTTTGTATGTATGTGCGCGCGCGTGTGTGTGTGTGTGTGTGTTTGTGTGTGTGCGTGCGTGCGTGCGTGCGTATGTGTGTATTATGTATCAGAATTATAATTTTGGAGGAGTTAAAATTATAAATTTTGAAATAATGTGGGTGAAACGACTATTAAATGGAGAAAGAAATTTGGGATGGAAGTTATTATTTTTATTATTGCTTAAGTTCAGTGGGAGAGAGGCTAATTGTTTTATGTGATTTTGAAATGAAAAAAGATGAAGTTCATATTGAAGATTTCACCTTATTATTTGGAAATGTTGAAAGCTTGGGAAGAGATTGATAATTTAAGACATTTTAATGGTTGTATGAATCCAATTATTTGTAATAAGAGGAACATATCTACATTATAACAAACAATAAGATGGTATTTGATAAAGATTTATTAGTACGAGGGATTGTTATGTTGAAACATATTATTGATAATGGACATGTTAAACCCGTTGCATACTTTTTGAATCTTGGTATGAGAAATGAGAATTTACTTACAATAATTGATATACAGGGTGGCCCAAACAAAAAACGGAACGGGGCACTTCCCAAAATATAGTAACATAACTATTTTGTCCATCGGAGAGTGTCCTTTCCAATGAAAAACGGAACCAAGAACAGGTAACTTTGGATGTTTAGTTTTTGTTGTAGGACGTCTTAAGTGAGACCATGTCAGGTGCCCTTTTTTGTCATTTTTTTACCGAGTCACTGCCTAATAAATCGCACTTCATGCCCCTCATAGCATTGGACAACTATGCCCATTCTCTCGGGACACAGCTGAATGCACACTAACAACGGCGCGCGTATTGCTCGTTCTTCAATGCTATGGCGAGCATTAAGTGCGATATATCTAGCACTGACTTTGTAACAAATTGAAAAAAGGGAACCTGAACAAAAACTACACGACCGAATTGACTGTTCTTGGTATCAGTTTTCATTGAAAAAAAAAACACCCTACCCGATGCACATGAATCATTTTATTATTTAATTTTGGGAAGTGCCCCGTTCCGTTTTGTGGGACCACCCTGTATATCATGCGACTCTGAGAGATTGGAAAAATTAGTTAGGTTTGATACAATTTTGTGAGGTAGACCTTATAAATTGTAATATACATTTTTTTTTTTTTGATAAAAAAATAACCTTTAAGGATGTACCATCAAAACAAATATGTGATTATTTTATTAGAGAATTGCAAAAGTCATATGATTTACAGATAAGAGATGGACAAACAAATTATAATTATACACATAAAGAAATATGTTAATGTTTTTTAGACCAAGAATAGCATTAATGATTGGGAGGCAGAGAGAGTTTTAATTTAAGTTACTGCATGGGGCAATTTACACTAAAGATCATTCATTTAGATTTGGCTTTGTTGAAGATAATTTTTGTTCGTACTGTAAACGGGAAAGGGAAACAATTATTCGCATATATTTTTTATTTTCTTTAAATGTAAAATTGATATGGCAAGCTTTTGATACAACGTTTTGAGTTAGATGAAATAAAAGACTTAAATTGGCGAGATATATTTGTTGAATTGTCAGGTATTTCAAATAGAATAAAAAGTTGTAATACTATCATTTTTATGGTAAAATATATTATATTTGTATTTAGAAATGAGGTTGTCCTACCAACCATTCATAAAATACAAAAACTGTTATTACATTATAAGGACCAAGAAAAGAAAATAGCAAATAAAATGGCGAAATTAGGGCTTCACTTACAAAAAGGGAAACGGTACAATTAGAATAAAATTTAATTGTAAGGATAAAATAAACTCTTTGTACGCGATGCTTCTCTCGTGAGCTTGTAACATTTAAACAGTATTGATATAATTATGTATTTGTAAAATATGAGCAGATTTCCGGGGCAGGGGGCAGGGGGAAGAGGGTGAGCGTGAGTGGGGTTGTAAAGGAGACGTGAGGAAGGAACATGTCACAGTTTTTGTGTAAAAACTATCTTTCGTTATAATCTCCATTATGTTTATTTTAAGGGTTCTGTGAATTGAATACACACTAGCTTGATTTGTACTCTATTTGTACAGTATTAAAGTGATCCAGGTAAAGTGTCAGATATTGCACAAAATGACATTTGAGACTTCAATCCTATATCAATATCTTTGTAAAATACAATTGAAAGATTTGTGAAAGTTTAAAAGAAAACGAACACTGTTTACCTAGTGAAAAAAACGAATATTGAGTTCATATTTTATCACCGAATACTGATGGCCAGCCGTGGATTTGTCGCAGTAATAATCATCCGTTTGATCTAGACGATATCCGCACCCGTGTATACAGACGGTACGGAATTCACGGAATTTGCGAGCGCTCGACTCAAAGTACAGTGGGACGGGAAGATTTCCCACGCTCGCTGGCCGGACGTGCTCAGCTACGACAATTGTACTTTTTATCAAAAGCGTTAGCTAACGCTTTTGAAATAATGATTTTCAATGATAATTATCTTCATACTAAAGAGACATTTGAAAAAAATCGAACCCTATTTTATTCTTCTCTAACCATAAGCTAAACAACACGGCAGAAGAGAAACGAGGAAGCTCCAAGTATTTTTTGTGGAGTTAGACACTTTACCTGGATCACTTTTAAGATAATCTTTTCTACTTTATATTTCATTAAAGGGTAGTTGAGTATTGGTCAAACTCAATTTTAGTAACCAAAACCTGCACCATTACGGTACAAAGTAATAGTTATAATTTCACCATGCTCGAAAAGTATACACAATTACAAATGACTAAATAAACCCCTGTTATCATTCAAAAAGAGCCGTTACAACTCAAGAGGGCGCTATTTAAAAAAATCACTGGTTTTAGCCATTTTGTATACAAAATTGTGCATTTAATGTTTTGTTAAAATAATGATTCAATAGAGACATCATCAACGACTTTTTTCAAACCTATTCAGATTTTTTTCCAAGTAGTCTTTAAGCATTTTATATATTTTTTTTGAAGTCTAAATATCCCCCGATGATTGCCGGTGAAGAATCTTTTGAATACAAATATTCTTATGGATATTTCAGCCGTTTCTGAACCGATTTTGATCAAATAACGTTTATTCTGTCATTAAAATTGTATGTTCTTTCAAATTGGACAGTCAGTTTTTCATTATCTCACAAAAAAATATCGGGGGCCACTTCGGGAAATACCAATACTCAACCGTACCTTAAAACTATAATTATTCTATTCTTAATTTATGATTACGATGTAAACATTGACATGTTGTATTCAATTGTAAATGTTATGCTTATAATTTGGAGAAATAAAAAATCACTTTAAAAAAAAAGTGTGTGCGGCGTGTGTGCGTGCGCGCGCACTAATTGTGCGTGTATATTTGTGTATGTATGTATGTATGTATGTATGTATACTGTATGTATGTATGTATGCATTATCCATTTGCATGGTCTTGGTCTCGGCCATGATGAGTCTTGGCAACGAACACCACCCCCACCCCCACCACCCCTCCTCCTCCTCCCCTGCTAAACCTGGCTACGGACCTGGTAATGTAGCCATGGTAGCGAGAACGCCGTAGTAGCCATGGAAGCGATAACACTGCAGCATTTGTGATGGGGAATTCCCCCGGGGGGGGGGGGGGGGGGTACTCACCTATATTGGGTATACGGGGATGTGCCGCTGGGAAGGGTGACTTTTTCAAGAAAGATCCTTAGACATGGGTCCCCTTTTCATAAAAAAAAATCCTTAGACATGGGTCCCTTTTTTTAATTTCCTCTCTTTTATCCGGGATTTTGGGATTTGCCGATGCGAAATTGCAAAAATTTTCAAGCTCGCTACGCTCGCTAAAAGAAACCACACAATTTGCGGGAAATACACAGCGAACATGCGACGCCGGCGAAAAAAAATCCTTAGACATGGGTACCTATTTACAGCAAAAGGACCCTTAGATGTGGGTATGGGTTCGGAGGTCTCAGCCGCACACCCCCGTCCGACTATAATCTGAGTACCCCCCCCCCCCGGGGGGAATTCCCACATACTGACCATGACTTTATGTATTGGACCTTTAATTACCGCCAATATATCGGCCAGTATATCGGCGTTGAAAACCGTCAATACATGTTCGGTGATAATAATGTCAATTAATGCGCCAGAATCGTCTGTTGGCTTTCGTTTATTTCAACATGCATTGGTATTACAACAACATGATTGGTGATATATATACGTTGTGTCGTACGAACGTTCTCTTGCATTAAGACATACCACATCGTCTATGCATAAGGCTGGAATCAGATACATCGATTATCTGCAATCAACCAGTCTGTGAGTATAATCAATTTTACGAACATTTGTAATCATCATGGTAAAAGTTCACTGCGTATAATGAATTGTTAGTTGACTGATCACGATGAGCTACGTTTTGGCTGCTGCTGGCCTTTCTCTTGTCTAGCTCACTGATGGATGTTGTTGTTGTCAAAATAATGTGACTACTGCTGCCAAATATGTTTATATACATTATTCATATATTTTGTTTAAATTATAATATAATTTCATAACTTGTTAGATAAAATTGTTTTGACACCGATATGGCTATTGCGATATTTATTTTCAAACATTTTTTCAAATGCTCCATATATATCCCCTCCAAAAAGAATTGCAGCGTATCAACGGACGTCCGGCGGATAGACAATTTTCGAAAACAAATTATCCGGTGGTGAAAGTCGTCTCCATTGCTTCATGTACAAAACATTACGCCGGATAGAGCAACATACATTTGTATATAGCCTACCAAGAAACGCAAACAAATTACGGAGACAACCGGATTAAAAATGTTGCTCTCCGCCGGGCGTCCGGCCTTTACCATGTTTACCTATTACGTGATCAGTGATAATATTACGTGATCAGCTAAACCTTTAATCATAATCTTCTTTATTTGTTTGAATTGCTTTTTATTTCTGGCAGATCAAGAAACGCTTCTACACAGTAAATAAACAGCACATTAGTATTCAACATGCCGTGGCCGTGGTGGGGCACGTTCATCGTTACATTGACGTCCCTAACAGGTCTAGTAATAATCACATCGTTATGTCTCTGCTGCTGCCTCTGCTGCTGCTTCCTCATCCGCGAAAGACAAAGAAATACCGATGAACCACCCATATGCGAATCGTTATGTTGCTGCTTCACCAGAAAGGATGAACCAACGTCTAGGGTGACCACATTGAGTCAGGATGTTGAGGCAGGCTACGGAAGTGAAGAAGATCCGGAATATATCACCAGGGATAATAGATGGACGCCCGGTAAATATATTGTCCTTTTTACTTAATAGTAAATATTATTAGGTGGGCTGTACATCATACAGACCACCTCATAATTTCGTTAGAATTGCCTTTATTTATTATTATTATTATTAGGTGGGCTGTACATCATACAGACCACCTCATAATTTCGTTAGAATTGCCTTTATTCTTTATTTTTCTTATTTCCAATCACTTTTTTGTTACCACGATAACTTGAAAATGGCTCAATCAAGTGCCTTGAAATTTGGCACACATATATATAGGCATATGGACAAAGCAAAATAAGGTTTTGAACCCTGACCTTGACTGATGACGTCATCTAGGCGCCATTTTGTAAAATTTTCTGAATATCTTCTCATGATCATATCTTCATAACGAAAAGTTGTTTCTCATTCATATTTATCATGATCAAGGTCAATATCCGTCCGGTCAATTTCAGGTCAAAAAACGCGCGCGCATGCGTACGTGCGCGCGTCAGCGCGCGCGCAAAATTTTAAAATGTTCAAAATCGTCGCAAATTCATTTTGGATACGTTTTAGGCCATTTTAAGCATTTTACGAAAAAACGCGCACACGCGCATGCGCGCGCGTTTTCGCGCGTACTGGCATTTTGCAACATAGAATCGCCGAATTTTCTCTGTTATCATATTTAGCCCATCTTTCCAAGCATTTTGATACCTTGTTCACCTTTTTCTGACTAGTAAAAACGCAATGAGCTTCCGTTCAAGAAACATGTCCGTGCGCGCGAGCTCTTGTAATACATAGCATATATGGGCAAAAACATGCCTATACAAAATTCATTGTTACTCTTCAGAATGGATGGGAACTCCCAAGTTTTTTTTCATATTTGGATAGATTATGAGTCGGAGATATGATTTCATGTCTGATTTGACCCTCAATTAACTCATGGCGTCATCATAATGGCCTCCGAACTCAAAATTTCAATTTGCATATTATGACGTCAGCATATTTTTGGAAAATTGATTGTATCTCTGTAAATGTTGATCGATTTTCTTCCAAATTTTGATATGTTCTAGCTGAGACAATTTTCTACAAATGTGATAATCACGATTTTTCATTTTGACAAAGGCATCATGGCGTATTTTTGCGATTTAAGGAGGCATGTCATTTTTTAACATTTTGCGTGTATTCTCTATGGGACATGACTTTTTTTCAAAACTGGATTCTACATTCCCGTCTTTCGCGACCAATATCTTCTTCGTTTTAGCTTCGTTTACGCTGAACTTCGAGTATGTTGTAGCTGAGACAATAAGCTATCTCAAATGAGCCCTTGATTATGTCTTTAATTTTAGTTCGACCAGCCCACCTATACTTGTTCTAAACAAGTATTACAATTCTAGTTAGGTGGGCTGTACATCATACAGACCACCTCATAATTTCGTTAGAATTGCCTTTATTTATTAGGTGGGCTGTACATCATACAGACCACCTCATAATTTCGTTAGAATTGCCTTTATTTATTATTCTTTATTTTTCTTATTTCCAATCACTTTTTTGTTAGCAAGATAACTTGAAAATGGCTCAATCAAGTGCCTTGAAATTTGGCACACATATATATAGGCATATGGACAAAGCAAAATAAGGTTTTGAACCCTGACCTTGACTGATGACGTCATCTAGGCGCCATTTTGTAAAATTTTCTGAATATCTTCTCATGATCATATCTTCATAACGAAAAGTTGTTTCTCATTCATATTTATCATGATCAAGGTCAATATCCGTCCGGTCAATTTCAGGTCAAAAAACGCGCGCGCATGCGTACGTGCGCGCGTCAGCGCGCGCGCAAAATTTTAAAATGTTCAAAATCGTCGCAAATTCATTTTGGATACGTTTTAGGCCATTTTAAGCATTTTACGAAAAAACGCGCACACGCGCATGCGCGCGCGTTTTCGCGCGTACTGGCATTTTGCAACATAGAATCGCCAAATTTTCTCTGTTATCATATTTAGCCCATCTTTCCAAGCATTTTGATACCTTGTTCACCTTTTTCTGACTAGTAAAAACGCAATGAGCTTCCGTTCAAGAAACATGTCCGTGCGCGCGAGCTCTTGTAATACATAGCATATATGGGCAAAAACATGCCTATACAAAATTCATTGTAACTCTTCAGAATGGATGGGAACTCCCAATTTTTTTTCATATTTGGATAGATTATGAGTCGGAGATATGATTTCATGTCTCATTTGACCCTCAATTAACACATGGCGTCATCATAACGGCCTTCCAACTCAAAATTTCAATTAGCATATTATGACGTCAGCATATTTTTGGAAAATTGATTGTATCTCTGTAAATGTTGATCGATTTTCTTCCAAATTTTGATATGTTCTAGCTCAGACAATTTTCTACAAATGTAATAACCACGATTTTTCATTTTGACAAAGGCATCATGGCGTATTTTTGCGATTTAAGGAGGCATGTCATTTTTTAACATTTTGCGTGTATTCTCTATGGGACATGACTTTTTTTCAAAACTGGATTCTACATTCCCGTCTTTCGCGACCAATATCTTCTTCGTTTTAGCTTCGTTTACGC
Organism: Echinarachnius parma; assembly: GCA_037951105.1. Classification (NCBI taxonomy): domain Eukaryota; kingdom Metazoa; phylum Echinodermata; class Echinoidea; order Clypeasteroida; family Echinarachniidae; genus Echinarachnius; species Echinarachnius parma. Next base: position 15,456 of record JBAMJV010002909.1, on the reverse strand, counting down.
TGAACTTCGAGTATGTTGTAGCTGAGACAATAAGCTATCTCAAATGAGCCCTTGATTATGTCTTTAATTTTAGTTCGACCAGCCCACCTATACTTGTTCTAAACAAGTATTACAATTCTAGTTTATTTATTATTATTATTATTCTTTATTTTTCTTATTTCCAATCACTTTTTTGTTACCAAGATAACTTGAAAATGGCTCAATCAAGTGCCTTGAAATTTGGCACACATATATATAGGCATATGGACAAAGCAAAATAAGGTTTTGAACCCTGACCTTGACTGATGACGTCATCTAGGCGCCATTTTGTAAAATTTTCTGAATATCTTCTCATGATCATATCTTCATAACGAAAAGTTGTTTCTCATTCATATTTATCATGATCAAGGTCAATATCCGTCCGGTCAATTTCAGGTCAAAAAACGCGCGCGCGCAAAATTTTAAAATGTTCAAAATCGTCGCAAATTCATTTTGGATACGTTTTAGGCCATTTTAAGCATTTTACGAAAAAACGCGCACACGCGCATGCGCGCGCGTTTTCGCGCGTACTGGCATTTTGCAACATAGAATCGCCGAATTTTCTCTGTTATCATATTAAGCCCATCTTTCCAAGCATTTTGATACCTTGTTCACCTTTTTCTGACTAGTAAAAACGCAATGAGCTTCCGTTCAAGAAACATGTCCGTGCGCGCGAGCTCTTGTAATACATAGCATATATGGGCAAAAACATGCCTATACAAAATTCATTGTAACTCTTCAGAATGGATGGGAACTCCCAAGTTTTTTTTCATATTTGGATAGATTATGAGTCGGAGATATGATTTCATGTCTCATTTGATCCTCAATTAACTCATGGCGTCATCATAATGGCCTCCGAACTCAAAATTTCAATTTGCATATTATGACGTCAGCATATTTTTGGAAAGTTTATTGTATCTCTGTAAATATTGATCGATTTTCTTCCAAATTTTGATATGTTCTAGCTGAGACAATTCTCTACAAATGTAATAACCACGATTTTTCATTTTGACAAAGGCATCATGGCGTATTTTTGCGATTTAAGGAGGCATGTCATTTTTTAACATTTTGCGTGTATTCTCTATGGGACATGACTTTTTTTCAAAACTGGATTCTACATTCCCGTCTTTCGCGACCAATATCTTCTTCGTTTTAGCTTCGTTTACGCTGAACTTCGAGTATGTTGTAGCTGAGACAATAAGCTATCTCAAATGAGCCCTTGATTATGTCTTTAATTTTAGTTCGACCAGCCCACCTATACTTGTTCTAAACAAGTATTACAATTCTAGTTATTATTATTATTCTTTATTTTTCTTATTTCCAATCACTTTTTTGTTACCAAGATAACTTGAAAATGGCTCAATCAAGTGCCTTGAAATTTGGCACACATATATATAGGCATATGGACAAAGCAAAATAAGGTTTTGAACCCTGACCTTGACTGATGACGTCATCTAGGCGCCATTTTGTAAAATTTTCTGAATATCTTCTCATGATCATATCTTCATAACGAAAAGTTGTTTCTCATTCATATTTATCATGATCAAGGTCAATATCCGTCCGGTCAATTTCAGGTCAAAAAACGCGCGCGCATGCGTACGTGCGCGCGTCAGCGCGCGCGCAAAATTTTAAAATGTTCAAAATCGTCGCAAATTCATTTTGGATACGTTTTAGGCCATTTTAAGCATTTTACGAAAAAACGCGCACACGCGCATGCGCGCGCGTTTTCGCGCGTACTGGCATTTTGCAACATAGAATCGCCGAATTTTCTCTGTTATCATATTTAGCCCATCTTTCCAAGCATTTTGATACCTTGTTCACCTTTTTCTGACTAGTAAAAACGCAATGAGCTTCCGTTCAAGAAACATGTCCGTGCGCGCGAGCTCTTGTAATACATAGCATATATGGGCAAAAACATGCCTATACAAAAATCATTGTAACTCTTCAGAATGGATGGGAACTCCCAATTTTTTTTCATATTTAGATAGATTATGAGTCGGAGATATGATTTCATGTCTCATTTGACCCTCAATTAACACATGGCGTCATCATAACGGCCTTCCAACTCAAAATTTCAATTAGCATATTATGACGTCAGCATATTTTTGGAAAATTGATTGTATCTCTGTAAATGTTGATCGATTTTCTGCCAAATTTTGATATGTTCTAGCTCAGACAATTTTCTACAAATGTAATAACCACGATTTTTCATTTTGACAAAGGCATCATGGCGTATTTTTGCGATTTAAGGAGGCATGTCATTTTTTAACATTTTGCGTGTATTCTCTATGGGACATGACTTTTTTTCAAAACTGGATTCTACATTCCCGTCTTTCGCGACCAATATCTTCTTCGTTTTAGCTTCGTTTACGCTGAACTTCGAGTATGTTGTAGCTGAGACAATAAGCTATCTCAAATGAGCCCTTGATTATGTCTTTAATTTTAGTTCGACCAGCCCACCTATACTTGTTCTAAACAAGTATTACAATTCTAGTTATTATTAGGTGGGCTGTACATCATACAGACCACCTCATAATTTCGTTAGAATTGCCTTTATTTATTATTATTATTAGGTGGGCTGTACATCATACAGACCACCTCATAATTTCGTTAGAATTGCCTTTATTCTTTATTTTTCTTATTTCCAATCACTTTTTTGTTACCACGATAACTTGAAAATGGCTCAATCAAGTGCCTTGAAATTTGGCACACATATATATAGGCATATGGACAAAGCAAAATAAGGTTTTGAACCCTGACCTTGACTGATGACGTCATCTAGGCGCCATTTTGTAAAATTTTCTGAATATCTTCTCATGATCATATCTTCATAACGAAAAGTTGTTTCTCATTCATATTTATCATGATCAAGGTCAATATCCGTCCGGTCAATTTCAGGTCAAAAAACGCGCGCGCATGCGTACGTGCGCGCGTCAGCGCGCGCGCAAAATTTTAAAATGTTCAAAATCGTCGCAAATTCATTTTGGATACGTTTTAGGCCATTTTAAGCATTTTACGAAAAAACGCGCACACGCGCATGCGCGCGCGTTTTCGCGCGTACTGGCATTTTGCAAGATAGAATCGCCGAATTTTCTCTGTTATCATATTTAGCCCATCTTTCCAAGCATTTTGATACCTTGTTCACCTTTTTCTGACTAGTAAAAACGCAATGAGCTTCCGTTCAAGAAACATGTCCGTGCGCGCGAGCTCTTGTAATACATAGCATATATGGGCAAAAACATGCCTATACAAAATTCATTGTAACTCTTCAGAATGGATGGGAACTCCCAAGTTTTTTTTTCATATTTGGATAGATTATGAGTCGGAGATATGATTTCATGTCTCATTTGACCCTCAATTAACTCATGGCGTCATCATAATGGCCTCCGAACTCAAAATTTCAATTTGCATATTATGACGTCAGCATATTTTTGGAAAATTTATTGTATCTCTGTAAATATTGATCGATTTTCTTCCAAATTTTGATATGTTCTATCTGAGACAATTCTCTACAAATGTGATGATCACGATTTTTCATTTTGACAAAGGCATCATGGCGTATTTTTGCGATTTAAGGAGGCATGTCATTTTTTAACATTTTGCGTGTATTCTCTATGGGACATGACTTTTTTTCAAAACTGGATTCTACATTCCCGTCTTTCGCGACCAATATCTTCTTCGTTTTAGCTTCGTTTACGCTGAACTTCGAGTATGTTGTAGCTGAGACAATAAGCTATCTCAAATGAGCCCTTGATTATGTCTTTAATTTTAGTTCGACCAGCCCACCTATACTTGTTCTAAACAAGTATTACAATTCTAGTTATTATTATTATTCTTTATTTTTCTTATTTCCAATCACTTTTTTGTTACCAAGATAACTTGAAAATGGCTCAATCAAGTGCCTTGAAATTTGGCACACATATATATAGGCATATGGACAAAGCAAAATAAGGTTTTGAACCCTGACCTTGACTGATGACGTCATCTAGGCGCCATTTTGTAAAATTTTCTGAATATCTTCTCATGATCATATCTTCATAACGAAAAGTTGTTTCTCATTCATATTTATCATGATCAAGGTCAATATCCGTCCGGTCAATTTCAGGTCAAAAAACGCGCGCGCATGCGTACGTGCGCGCGTCAGCGCGCGCGCAAAATTTTAAAATGTTCAAAATCGTCGCAAATTCATTTTGGATACGTTTTAGGCCATTTTAAGCATTTTACGAAAAAACGCGCACACGCGCATGCGCGCGCGTTTTCGCGCGTACTGGCATTTTGCAACATAGAATCGCCGAATTTTCTCTGTTATCATATTTAGCCCATCTTTCCAAGCATTTTGATACCTTGTTCACCTTTTTCTGACTAGTAAAAACGCAATGAGCTTCCGTTCAAGAAACATGTCCGTGCGCGCGAGCTCTTGTAATACATAGCATATATGGGCAAAAACATGCCTATACAAAAATCATTGGAACTCTTCAGAATGGATGGGAACTCCCAAGTTTTTTTTCATATTTGGATAGATTATGAGTCGGAGATATGATTTCATGTCTCATTTGACCCTCAATTAACTCATGGCGTCATCATAATGGCCTCCGAACTCAAAATTTCAATTTGCATATTATGACGTCAGCATATTTTTGGAAAATTGATTGTATCTCTGTAAATGTTGATCGATTTTCTTCCAAATTTTGATATGTTCTAGCTGAGACAATTTTCTACAAATGCAATTACCACGATTTTTCATTTTGACAAAGGCATCATGGCGTATTTTTGCGATTTAAGGAGGCATGTCATTTTTTAACATTTTGCGTGTATTCTCTATGGGACATGACTTTTTTTCAAAACTGGATTCTACATTCCCGTCTTTCGCGACCAATATCTTCTTCGTTTTAGCTTCGTTTACGCTGAACTTCGAGTATGTTGTAGCTGAGACAATAAGCTATCTCAAATGAGCCCTTGATTATGTCTTTAATTTTAGTTCGACCAGCCCACCTATACTTGTTCTAAACAAGTATTACAATTCTAGTTTATTCTTTATTTTTCTTATTTCCAATCACTTTTTTGTTACCACGATAACTTGAAAATGGGCTCAATCAAGTGCCTTGAAATTTGGCACACATATATATAGGCATATGGACAAAGCAAAATAAGGTTTTGAACCCTGACCTTGACTGATGACGTCATCTAGGCGCCATTTTGTAAAATTTTCTGAATATCTTCTCATGATCATATCTTCATAACGAAAAGTTGTTTCTCATTCATATTTATCATGATCAAGGTCAATATCCGTCCGGTCAATTTCAGGTCAAAAAACGCGCGCGCATGCGTACGTGCGCGCGTCAGCGCGCGCGCAAAATTTTTAAAATGTTCAAAATCGTCGCAAATTCATTTTGGATACGTTTTAGGGCCATTTTAAGCATTTTACGAAAAAACGCGCACGACGCGCATGCGCGCGCGTTTTCCGCGCGTACTGGCATTTTGCAACATAGAATCGCCGAATTTTCTCTGTTATCATATTTAGGCCCATCTTTCCAAGCATTTTGATACCTTGTTCACCTTTTTCTGACTAGTAAAAAACGCAATGAGCTTCCGTTCAAGAAACATGTCCGTGCGCGCGAGCTCTTGTAATACATAGCATATATGGGCAAAAACATGCCTATACAAAAATTCATTGTAACTCTTCAGAATGGATAGGAACTCCCAAGTTTTTTTTCATATTTGGATAGATTATGAGTCGGAGATATGATTTCATGTCTCATTTGACCCTCAATTAACTCATGGCGTCATCATAATGGCCTCCGAACTCAAAATTTCAATTTGCATATTATGACGTCAGCATATTTTTGGAAAATTGATTGTATCTCTGTAAATGTTGATCGATTTTTCTTCCAAATTTTGATATGTTCTAGCTCAGACAATTTTCTACAAATGTAATAACCACGATTTTTTCATTTTGACAAAGGCATCATGGCGTATTTTTGCGATTTAAGGAGGCATGTCATTTTTTAACATTTTGCGTGTATTCTCTATGGGACATGACTTTTTTTTCAAAACTGGATTCTACATTCCCGTCTTTCGCGACCCAATATCTTCTTCGTTTTAGCTTCGTTTACGCTGAACTTCGAGTATGTTGTAGCTGAGACAATAAGCTATCTCAAATGAGCCCTTGATTATGTCTTTAATTTTAGTTCGACCAGCCCACCTATACTTGTTCTAAACAAGTATTACAATTCTAGTTATTCTTTATTTTTCTTATTTCCAATCACTTTTTTGTTACCAAGATAACTTGAAAATGGCTCAATCAAGTGCCTTGAAATTTGGCACACATATATATAGGCATATTGGACAAAACAAAATAAGGTTTTAAACCCTGACCTTGACTGATGACGTCATCTAGGCGCCATTTTTTAAAATTTTCTCAATATCTTCTCATGATCATATCTTCATAACGAAAAGTTGTTTCTCATTTCATATTTATCATGATCAAGGTCAATATCCGTGCCGGTCAATTTCAGGTCAAAAAAACGCGCGCTGCATGCGTACGTGCGCGCGTCAGCGCGCGCGGCAAAAATTTTAAAATGTTCAAAATCGTCGCAAATTCATTTTGGATACGTTTTAAGGCCATTTTAAGCATTTTACGAAAAAAACGCACACTAACGCGCATGCGCGCGCGTTTTCGGCGCGTACTGGCATTTTTGCAACATAGAATCGCCGAATTTTCTCTGTTATCATATTTAGCCCATCTTTCCAAGCATTTTGATACCTTGTTCACTTTTTTCTGACTAGTAAAAACGCAATGAGCTTCCGTTCAAGAAACATGTCCGTGCGCGCGAGCTCTTGTAATACATAGCATATATGGGCAAAAACATGCCTATACAAAATTCATTGTAACTCTTCAGAATGGATGGGAACTCCCAAGTTTTTTTTCATATTTGGGATAGATTATGGAGTCGGAGATATGATTTCATGTCTCATTTGACCCTCAATTAACTCATGGCGTCATCATAATGGCCTCCGAACTCAAAATTTCAATTTGCATATTATGACGTCAGCATATTTTTGGAAAATTTATTGTATCTCTGTAAATATTGATCGATTTTTCTTCCAAATTTTGATATGTTCTATCTGAGACAATTCTCTACAAATGTGATGATCACGATTTTTCATTTTGACAAAGGCATCATGGCGTATTTTTTGCGATTTAAGGGAGGTATGTCATTTTTTTCACATTTTGCGTGTATTCTCTATGGGGACATGACTTTTTTTCAAAACTGGATTCTACATTCCCCTCTTTCGCGACCAATATCTTCTTCGTTTTAGCTTCGTTTACGGCTGAACTTCGAGTATGTTGTAGCTGAGGACAATAAGCTATCTCAAATGAGCCCTTGATTATGTCTATAATTTTAGTTCGACCAGCCCACCTATACTTGTTCTAAACAAGTATTACAATTCTAGTTATTATTATTCTTTATTTTTTCTTATTTCCAATCACTTTTTTGTTACCGCACGATAACTTGAAAATGGCTCAATCAAGTGCCTTGAAATTTGGCACACATATATTATAGGGCATATGGACAAAGCAAAATATAGGTTTTGAACCCTGACCTTGACTGATGACGTCATCTAGGCGCCATTTTGTAAAATTTTCTGAATATCTTCTCATGATCATATCTTTCATAACGAAAAGTTGTTTCTCATTCATATTTATCATGATCAAGGTCAATATCCGTCCGGTCAATTTCAGGTCAAAAAACGCGCGCGCATGCGTACGTGCGCGCGTCAGCGCGCGCGGCAAAATTATAAAATGTTCAAAAATCGTCGCAAATTCATTTTGGATACGTTTTTAGGGCCATTTTAAGCATTTTACGAAAAAACGCGCACACGCGCATGCGCGCGCGTTTTCGCGCGTACTGGCATTGTTGCAACATAGAATCGCCGAATTTTCTCTGTTATCATATTTAGCCCATCTTTCCAAGCATTTTGATACCTTGTTCACCTTTTTTCTGACTAGTAAAAACGCAATGAGCTTCCGTTGTCAAGAAACATGTCCGTGCGCGCGCGAGCTCTTGTAATACATAGCATATAATGGGCAAAAACATGCCTATACAAAATTAATTGTAACTCTTCAGAATGGATGGGAACTCCCAAGTTTTTTTTCATATTTGGATAGATTATGAGTCGGAGATATGATTTCATGTCTCATTTGATCCTCAATTAACTCATGGCGTCATCATAATGGCCTCCGAACATCAAAATTTTCAATTTGCATATTATGACGTCAGCATATTTTTGGAAAATTTATTGTATCTCTGTAAATATTGATCGATTTTCTTCCAAATTTTGATATGTTCTAGCTGAGACAATTCTCTACAAATGTAATAACCACGATTTTTCATTTTGACAAAGGCATCATGGCGTATTTTTGCGATTTAAGGAGGCATGTCATTTTTTAACATTTTGCGTGTATTCCTCTATGGGACATGACTTTTTTTCAAAACTGGATTCCTACATTCCCGTCTTTCGCGACCAATATCTTCTTCGTTTTAGCTTCGTTTACGCTGAACTTCGAGTATGTTGTAGCTGTGACAATAAGCTATCTCAAATGAGCCCTTGATTTATGTCTTTAATTTTAGTTCGACCAGCCCACCTATACTTGTTCATAAACAAGTATTACAATTCTAGTTTATTATTATTATTCTCTTTATTTTTCTTATTTCCAATCACTTTTTTGTTACCGACGATAACTTGAAAATGGCTCAATCAAGTGCCTTGAAATTTGGCACACATATATATAGGCATATGGACAAAGCAAAATAAGGTTTTGAACCCTGACCTTGGACTGATGACGTCATCTAGGCGCCATTTTGTAAAATTTTCTGAATATCTTCTCATGATCATATCTTCATAACGAAAAGGTTGTTTCTCATTCATATTTATCATGATCAAGGTCAATATCCGTGCCGGTCAATTTCAGGTCAAAAAACGCGCGCGCGCATGCCGTGTGCGCGTTTTCGTAAAGAGGCTTAAGAAAATGCCTAAAAACGTATCCAAAATTTTTCGCGCGTACTGGCATTTTGCAACATAGAATCGCCGAATTTTCTCTGTTATCATATTTAGCCCATCTTTCCAAGCATTTTGATACCTTGTTCACCTTTTTCTGACTAGTAAAAACGCAATGAGCTTCCGTTCAAGAAACATGTCCGTGCGCGCGAGCTCTTGTAATACATAGCATATATGGGCAAAAACATGCCTATGCCTATACAAAATTCATTGTAACTCTTCAGAATGGATGGGAACTCCAAGTTTTTTTTCATATTTGGAATAGATTATGAGTCGGAGATATGATTTCATGTCTCATTTGATCCTCAATTAACTCATGGCGTCATCATAATGGCCTCCGAACTCAAAATTTCAATTTGCATATTATGACGTCAGCATATTTTTGGAAAATTTATTGTATCTCTGTAAATATTGATCGATTTTCTTCCAAATTTTGATATGTTTCTAGCTGAGACAATTCTCTACAAATGTAATAACCACGATTTTTCATTTTGACAAAGGCATCATGGCGTATTTTTGCGATTTAAGGAGGCATGTTCATTTTTTAACATTTTGCGTGTATTCTCTATGGGACATGACTTTTTTTCAAAACTGGATTCTACATTCCCGTCTTTCGCGACCAATATCTTCTTCGTTTTAGCTTCGTTTACGCTGAACTTCGAGTATGTTGTAGCTGAGACAATAAGCTATCTCAAATGAGCCCTTGATTATGTCTTTAATTTTAGTTCGACCAGCCCACCTATACTTGTTCTAAACAAGTATTACAATTCTAGTATTTTAAATTTGTTATTCTCTTTTTTGTGTACATTGTGTTTTGAGATATCATGCGGCACACTGTAATTAGATTATAATTTGTTTCCAACCCAGTGTTTCCTTTGTAGGGTCTTTGAAGGTTAATTCCCATGAAGGGTTACGCAACAAAATGGGGTTCCATGTAAATCTGTAGACTAAACGGTCATTGACAAATATTTTATAAGCTGAAGACGGAATGGGAAATCTAGACAGAAATGATGCATGATGTAGACCAAATTAATCATACTCACATACACGATGTTGGTGCAGACCAAACGACACTGAGCGAAAAGGTACAAGACAAACTAGCTGTAGTAGACAAACAAGCAATAAACCCACACAAACTGTACTAAATGGGTTACCCAAAGGGTCGCTGATCCCAATATGTGTTGAACATTCTCATTCATTCTATCGTTATTCAATGAAAAATATTGTTTACAAAATGAAAACATGTTTTGTCTATGTTTTGTTGAACACTTCCCATGTGAAAGAATAGTTTTTCCCCATGACATTCCCCGCTAAAATTTAAAAGGCGTTAGTTTTCAATATTTCCCGGTATTTCCCGCTCGTCCTGAAAATAAGCACTTGTTAATTATCTGGGGAAAATGCCAACCCTGCAGGTCACATTTCGGTGCACGACGAACCATCCCATGAGCGGGAACTAGACCAAGAACGGGAACTTGATCTCCACGGCCTCTCAGTCCGAAATGCAATGAAGCAAACAAAGAGGCCCTACGTGATATGCGAGGGAAAACGGGCTACCTAAATATCATCACTGGACGGGGTCTTCACAGCGAAGGAGGGGGTGGCTAAAATCAAACCTGCAGTCCGAAACACACTTGGAGAACAGCGGTTACAGGTACGAACATAATCTACAACATGTTGGAATGAGACGATATTTCGTATAAGGCAATTTTGGGGCACAAGAATGTCACATGCGGGTAAAGTGATGTCAAATTCGGGCAAAATCTTCCAAGTTGACTTAATTTCTGCATTGCAGTTTATTATCGCGAGGACCGCTTTTTCGCTGTCAGCTGAAAAACGGAAAGGATTACTTTGAGCAAAAGACTATACAGGGTGGCCCCCAACAAACTGAACGGGGCACTTCACAAAATATAGTAACAAATGTATTATGTCCAGTGGCGTACCCAGGATTTTTTTAAAGGGGGGGGGGGGGGGGGTTATTTTGTAAAAAATTCCCATTCGAGACCAAGTACCATACATACAGATTTTTCGAAGCCGAGACCAAGTACTTTCAAAGTTCAAAAGTTGAAAACCCCTCTCAGTGGGGGGGGGGGGGGGGGGGGGGGGGGGGGGGGGGGGGGGTGGGGGGGGGGGGGGGGGGGGGGGGGTCAGTGAAATTTTTTCGAAGCCGAGACCAAGTACTTTCAAAGCCGTGTGCCGAGATAATGGGCTGTTCGTTCAATGGTATTACAGGCAGGGAGTGCAATTTAACTGGCATTGACCAGGTTAAAAATTGACAAAAAATGGGGCACCTGACATGGTCTCACTTACAGCGTCCTAAAACGAAAAACTACACGACCAACATTACTGTTCTTGGTATCGTTGTTCATTGGAAAAGACACCCTATCCGATGGACATAAATATGTTGGTACCTTATTTTGGGAAGTGCCCCGTTCCGTTTTTGTTGGGCCACCATGTATAGGCCCCTGGCTGTACGCCCATGTGGTGGGTAGTATTATGAATTGTTATGCTTATACAAGTTTACGAAAAGAAAGTAACTAATCATTCAAACCTATGACAATGAATCTTAAATGATCTATTAAACTAAATGTGTGTTCACACTTTGCAAAGTAAGTTTGAGCCTTCAATCATGACACCGATTTCATTGTAGATTATTAACAATGATTACGGGATTGTCATATTTTTTACCTAATGACAACAGTGAAAAATCAATGCATGATTTTATCGCCGATCGTTCGCGTGAAGTATCCGAATTCGATAATCTGATCTTGACTACGATCAAAAGAGTCTATATAGCCCCTTTCAAATTCACTATTCAAAATTCCGAAAATTAGGGGAGACATTAAAAAAAATAAAAACCCATGTCAACATTAGTTTTTGAACATGTTAACAAAATAACTAGATCCCTGGAAAATTATTTTTGATATAATTTTTTTCTCCTCCACACTCACGATCTCTCCCACAACTCACGATCTCCCGCCCATAACTTTCCGATATAAAATTATTACCCCTCAGTCTCTATGATATATGTCTCCCCCTCCCCTTCCCCGATCCCTCCCCCCTCAATAATTTCTCTCTCTATTTCTCGTTTTTCTTGAATTCAGGTACGAGCTACTGAGTAAAGGGGGATGCTATAGAGTGTCGTTTGACTGACGAATATGACGACATTGCCGTATATTAAATCTCAATGATAACGTATAGTACTACACTGCAGGTCGCCCACTTTGAACTAGGATAGTTTTCATGCACCCCATATAGCACGGAGCCAGTGAGCCATACGCACCATGCACAAGGCGTTTGCAAGATGGCGCCACGCATCTGATTTACGAATCGGAACTACCTTCAATTTGGCCGCGTGATCTAAACTTGTGTGTCTTCTCTCATTTCGTCTCCTAGCAAAATATATATGATAAGGATTGTGGATAAGGATCATAAACGTAAGAGGCTGGGGCTATAGGGCTTGCACCCCCCCCCCCCCCCTCCCCCTTCCGAGCTTGTTGAAACGGCAGGATTGGGTCAAACATGGCCAGGCCTCAACTTCGAGCAAAACCTAGGGTTGCAGAGTTTTGGGGAAAATTGTGCCATATTCCGGCAAACCGGCCATTTCATGCTATCAGGCAAAATTAATATCATATTCTGAATTTGTTTAAATGTATTTAATCGTATTTGGGCAAACTCATACGTTCTTGGAGCAAACCGTGTCATTTTCAGGCAAAACGGGACAAAGGATGTAATATTAGGCAAACTCGATCATAACACATTAGGACCAAATCATCTCATTTTCGGGTATAGCTTCTTACAGGGTGGCCCCCCCCCCCCCCCAAAAAAAAAAAAAAAAACGGAACGGGGAACTTTCCAAAATATACCAGTAGTAACAATGATTATGTCCATCAGATAGAGTGTCTTTTCCAATGGCGCGCGTATTGCTCGTTGTTTGATAGTGATAAGATTTGTTTTGCTTGTCAGATGAAAAACAAGGTAAAATGTTATTGGACAAAAGACCTCGATCCCTGGCAAAAATGTGCCGCCCCCGTAATCCCACGATTATATGATTGGAATTATAAGCAGTTCGGGATGTTTAAATTATGGTTAGGGTCAGATTAAATCCTCGAACCTTACTCATTCTAGCGGTATACTCTCAAACCTCGTTGGATTTGTATTAACCCTATCAAGCCCAAGCTATGTTGGCGTTCCCAGTCCCCAAGGGGGGCTCATAGGCCCCCCTCTCTAATTTATTTATTATTCAATCAACCACTTTCATATTTGACACACGTGTCGAGCAGGTCAAGGCTCTGCTAGTTGCAATCATACAATGTTTTTGAGGTCACCCTATAAGGGCACTATTTACGATAATATGATGAAAAACATAGAAAATGTAAGAATTTAGAAGTTTTTGAGCTGTTTTCGCCTAATGGACTGTATCAAGTAGGCATATTTAACTTTTTAACATAATTATGTAATATTACATATTCTGGAACATAGATCATGGCATTTCGGTGGAATTTGATGGGTTTTAGAGGACAGGGACATTAGGTCCGCAAAGTCATTGTGGAGGTGACCTTCACACGACTTATCAGACACATTACAGTACATGATATGTATGTATGCGATTTCTTCAATTTTACCCTATAAACTTCAACCAAATTGAATTTGTTTTTCATATCAAAATGTTTGTAAACATCATGATAAACCCCATTTGCAGATTTTAAAGGGGTAGTACATGTTTTGGTAAGGCTGAACTTCAGTAACCAAAACCTGCACAGTAAACATTACAAACTGATATTTATAACCCCACCATGCTCGAAAGGTACACAAAAATACAAACGACTAAGTTACAAAGCCTGTTATCATTCAAAAGGCGCCATTAAAAACACACGATGGCGCTCTCTAATAAAGCATTGGTTTCAACCATTTTTCATACAAAATTATGCATGTGATGTTTTGTTGAAATAATGATTAAATAGAGAGATCATCAATAACTATTTAAAAACCACTTTTGGAACATTTTTGAAAAAAAAATATTTTTAAAATATTTTTTTCAAACAATCATCGTATTTATTTGGGGCCCAAATAAATACGATCGGAATATTTATTGATATTTCAGCCATTTCTGAACCGATTTTGACCAAATAAAGTTTGTTCTGCCATAAAATTGCATGTTCTTTCAAAATTCAACACTCAGTTTTTCAAACAATCATCGTATTTATTTGGGGCCCAAATAAATACGATCGGATATATTTATTGATATTTCAGCCATTTCTGAACCGATTTTGACCAAATAAAGTTTGTTTCTGCCATTAACATTGCATGTTCTTTCAAATTCAAGACTCAGTTTTTCATTACCTCACGAAAGAATGGTGTTGTGCACCTCTCTACCAAAACTGAACTACCCTTTAATAAAAAAATATATCATAAAAACTACATTAAAACTATATTTGATTTAATTATTATTATATTCATTGTTTTACGCCATTTTGTCTTTAAAAACAAAATAATTCTTGAAGAAATTAATTTAAGTTCGTAACAACCTGTTACCGATGATTCTCATAAAATTTGATCAGAAAAACACCCAACTTTACATGTTTTAAACAAAAGAAAAACCAAAAAAAAAAAAATCAAAAAAATTAAAAACATGCTCTTCAGTCTAGGCCAATATAGTCAAAATTTATACCAAAATGTTCGCAATAAGATTTTTAGGAAAAGTCCACCAATATTTGTGACAATCGTATGGAAAATTGTGGAAAATCTGATATGCACAGAATACAGGCGGTGTCAGACAGAAAAATCCCGACCCATCTGAAATATACCGGTATAATTTAAAATCCCGATAGCTCACTTACGTAGGTGTCAGACAAGGCGGTGTCAGGCAGAGCAAAGAATACGGTATTTTTAAAATACCGGTATTCTTTCTGGATTAATTGCTGTCTGACACCAATAATCCCGCGAAAAATCCCGCGAAAAATACCGCGAAAATCCTGCAACGAACCAGGATTATTTCAAATAATACCGGTATTATTTGTGGGATTTTTCTGTCTAACACCAATTTTAAAATAATCCCGCGAAAAATCCCATAAAAAATACGGGATTTTTCTGAGATTAGCCAGAATTTTGATGTTGAACCGTATAAGTAAATGCTCTATGGCTAATTTAGTCGCTAATTTTAATCATTCAATATCTATTGTTACGTCACGGCGTATCGCGCGCAGACTGTTTCCGCGCATTGGCGCATGCCTATGGGATTTTTAAAATACCGGTATTATTTACGCCTGTCTGACACCTACCAAAGACGGTTAGAATTACAAGACAGATCACTGGCGGTCGCGCAGCGATGTCCCTTCAAACAGAATGAAGATTCAAATCGAGCTTAAGCCCAGACCTTAG